>PVJL010003573.1:0-153584 GCA_004026885.1 Lyroderma lyra | reverse complement strand
GCAACAAAATGGATGGACCTGGAGATCATCATGCTTAGTGAAATAAGCCAGACAGAAAAAACAAAGAACTGTATGACTTCACTCATATGTGGAATATAAAACTGAAAGCAAAGAAAAAAGAAATGAAGAAACAAATAACCCATGGACACAATCAATAGTTTAATGTTTATTTGGGGACGAGTGGGTTAGGGAGGGGAGAAAGGGGAGGGGGTGGGAGAGGAGGGATCAGGAGCTAAATATAAGGTGATGGAAAGAGAAGTCACATTAGGTGGTGAACTTATTATACAACAAGTTGATAATGCACTGTGGAGTTGTATGACTGAAACCTATGTAATTCTTACTATCAGATGTCACCCCAAAAGGTCTAACAATAAAAATGAATTAAAAAAAAAAGAAATGGGAAGTTCTGGTTCTAAGTAAAGTGGGGTAACTATATCATGTTTATCCTATTCCATGCAGCCTTAAATGCTGGATTATATGCATAGGGTAGTTATTTGAGGACTCTGAAAAGTAAGTAGTAGTACGCTAATTGGGAAAGAAGAAAGACCAGAATCCAAAGTACTACCAAACTGGTAGTGAGTGTATCATGTATTTTTCCTCTGCTATCCCTGGCTTAGAATCAAGGCAGCCCCAAACCTCAAAGCAGAACTAGGGCATGAACAAAGAGCACTCCAGAGGAAGACCTCTAGTTTTGTCTGGAAAGGAAGGAAAGATATCACCTGATACTTAGAGTGGGGGGATCTCCTAGGTTATTTTTCCTTTTCACTGTTCTTTTGCACCCCAGGAAACCTGCAGTAGCAGCAGCAGGAGTAAAGACAACAATGGGGGCCTACCAGTGCCTCAAACTCTAATGGAGGGGATCCATATTATCTGATCAGAAGAGCTGTGTCCCAAGTGGATATAGTGAGCCTCTATTGTTGTTCCCACTTTTCTCCTATTGCTGGGTTTCAGACATGTGTACAGCAGTGGGAAGTGCACAACACAGTAGCTAAAGCCCCATCTTTCTGGAGTCGGAGACTAAAAAGTGAGCCCAAGGGAAGAAAAAATAATGAAAAAATGTTGAAGAGTGTGAAGCTGGGATAAACAACCCTTAATTTTATTTTTTCATTAATGCCCAGGCTCAATCCCTAGCTATGTATATATGGATCTGACCCTAAACAACATAACAAAAAGTTTGAGAACTGAATTATGGGATAGAACACAATCCAGGTCCCAGACTGGCCACTGGGTGGCACACACGTGAGACAAATCTGAATAGTACTGCAAAGGCTTTGAAACTCAACTGGCAATGGAACCACAAGTCATAGAAGGCTGATTGGAATGTGCAGCCTAAGCTGAAACAACTTGGTTGCCTGTGAAAAATATCTACATTACCCATTGGATTGAATCAACACCAAGAATCTCATAACCCAAAGTCTCCCAAAATAACCAGGATAAAATCTAATATTACTCAGCATATGGAGAACCAGGAAAAATCTCAGTGTACAAGAGAAAAGACAACCAACAGACCCCACTGCCAAGATGACACATGTTGAAATTATCAAAGACTTTAAAGCAATTATTATTAAAATGTTCCAAGAAGTAAAGGAGAACACTCTGTTTTATTGAAGTATATGATAGACTTACAATATATTAATTTAAGGTGTACAATGTAGTGATGCAAAACTTATACATATTATGAAGTGATAACCACAATAAGTCTAGTTATCTTCTGTCACCATACAAAGTTATTAATATTACAATATTATTGAGTATATCCCCTATGCTGTTTGTTACTTCCCCATTAATTACTTATTTTATAAATGTAAGTTTATACTCCTTAATCCCCTTCAGCTATTTTGCCCATTCTCCCACCAACCTCTGTCAACCACCAGTTTGTTCTCTGGATCCAAACTTAGATTCTGTTTTGTTTGTTGTTCATTTTGTTTTTAGATTCCACATATAAGTGAAGTCATACTATATTTGTCTTCCTCTGTCTTACTTATTTCACTTATTATAATACTCTCCAGGTTCATCCATGTTGTTGTAAATGGTAAGATTTCATATTTTTTATGGCTGAGTAATAATCCATTGTGTTTCTGTGTGTTTATCTCACATCTTCTTTATTCATTCATTTATGCATGAACACTTAAGTTGCTTCCATATCTTGGCTATTGTAAATAACTGCAATAAATATAGGAGTGCATGTGTCTTTTTGAATTAGTGCTTTTGTTTTCTTCAAATAAATACCCAGAAGTGGAATTGCTGTGTTGTATGGTAGTTTTGTTTTTAATTTCTTGAGAAACTCCCATGATGTTTTTCATAGTGGCTGCACCTGTTTACATTTCTATTTACAGTGTACAAGGGTTCCCTTTTCTCCAAATTCTCACCAACACTTGTTATTTTTTGTCTGTTTAGTAATAGTCATTCTGACATCTGTGAGGTAATCTGATTGTGGTTTTGATTTGCATTTACTTGATGATTAGTAATGTGAAGCATCTCTTTATGTGCTTCTTGGCCATCTTTATGTCTTTTGTGGAAAAAATGTTTATTCAGCCCATTTTAAAATCAGATTGTTTGTTTTTTTCATATTTAAGTGTCTGGGTTCTTCATATATTTTTATATTAACCTTTATCAGATAAATCATTTGCAAACATCTTCTCCCACTAAGTAGGTTGTCTTTTTGTTTTGTTGATGGTTTCCTTTGCTGTGCAGAAGCTTTTTAATTGATGTAATTCATTTGTTTATTTTTGCATTTGTTGTCCTTGTCTGAGAAGACATATCCAAAAATCATTGCTAAGACCAAGGTCAAAGTGCTTACTGCCTATGTTTTCTTCTAGGATTTTTATGGTTTGGGGTCTTACATTCATGTCTTTAATCCAATTTTATTTTATTCTTATATATGCTATAAGATAGTGGTCCAATTTCATTGTTTTGCATGTATTTGTCCAGTTTTCCCAACACCATTTATTGAAGACACTGTCTTGTCTCAATTGTATAATCTTGCCACTTTTGTCATAGATTAATTGACCATATATGTTTATTTCTGGACTCTATGTTCTAGCCTATTGATCTATGTGGCTGTTTTTGAGCCAGTATCATACTGTTTTTATTATTATGGCTTTGTAGTATAGTTTGAAATCAGAGAGTTCTAGTTCTGAAAAAAATGCCATTGATATTTTCATAGAATTCATTAAATCTGTAGATTTCTTTGGGGAATATAGTAATTTTGACAATATTATTTCTTTCAACCCATGAAGACAATATACCCTTCCATTTATCTGTACTGTCTTCAACTTCTTTCATCAATGTCCTATAGTTGTCAGAGTACAGAATTCATCTCCTTGGTTAAATTTATTTCTAGGTATTTTATTCTTTCTGATGCAATTATAAATGTGACAGTTGTATTAATGTTGCTTTGTAATATTGTTAATAACATATAGAAATGCAACAAATTCTTGTATTTAATTTCATATCCTGCAACTTTACTGAATTCATTTATTAGTTCTAATAAATTTTAGTGGAGTGTTTAGTGTTTCCTCTATATAATATGACATCATCTGCAAATAATGAGTTTCACATCTTCCTTTCCAATTTGTCATATAAGTACCACACACTAACCAATTATGTGACTGGAACTTCTTCCTTTCCAATTTGGATGATTTTTATTTCTTCTTCTTACCTAACTGTTGAGGCTATGGCTTTCAATACTATGTTGAATAAAAGTGTGAAAGTGGGCATCCATTTTTTATTCCTAATCTTAGAGGAAATCTTTCAACCTTTCAAAGTTCAGTTTGGTGTTAGCTGTGGGTTTGTCATATATGGTCTTTATTATGTTGAGGTATGTTCCCTCTATGTGTATTTTATTGAGAATTTTTTTCATGTCTGAATGTTGGGAGAAAAAAATACTGAAAAAATAATGAACATGGCCTCAGGGACATATAGGACAATACTAAAGGCTTAATATTTGTGTCATTGGAGTCCCAGGAAAAGAGGTGTGAAAGAATATGCTGTAAAAAAATTTGAGGAAATGATGGCTAAAAACTTCCCCAACCTGGCAAAGACATAAAGCTACATACTTAAGAAGTTCAGTGTATCTCAAATAATTGCACTGACAGCAAAATTAAACTGCAAAATATTAAATGCAAAGAAAAAATCTTCAGAGCAGCCACAAAAATTAATGCATTACTTATAGGAGAATAACAAGGTGAATTCCAGCTAAATCTCTTCAGAAACTGTGGAGGCAGAAAGAAAGTGAAACAACATTTTTTTGAATGTACTAGAATAAAAGAACTGTCAACTCAGTCTTTCAGGTATGAGGGTAAAATAAAGGCACTATTGAACAAAATAAAACTAAGAGAATTTATTTCCAGCAGACTTTTACAAAAAAAAATTATTTTATTAGAGAAGTTTTAGGTTTACAATAAAATTAAGAAGAAGATACAGAGATTTCCCATATACTTTCTTCCTCCACACATGCATAGTCTCCACCATTAGCAACATCACTCACCAGAATGGTACATTCTTTTTCCCTTTTACCAAGAATGAACCTACATTAATATATCATAATCACTGAAAGTCCATAGCTTACCTACTATAAAATTCACTCTTAATGTTGTACATTCAAGGTGTTTAGACATATGTATAATAACATATCCACTGTTACAGTATCATATAGAGTATTTTCACTACTTTAAAAATCCTGTATGTTCTCCTCATTCACCCCACCATGGCAATCACTGATCTTTTTACTATCTCCACAGTTTCGCCTTTTGCAGAATGTAATATAGTTGGAATCATACAGTAACCAACCTTTTCAAATTGGCTTCTTTCATTTAGTAATGTATATTTAAGTTTCCTCCATGTGTTTTCATGGCTTGATAGCTTATTTCTTCTGATGGTGAATAATATTCCATTGTCTGGATGTATCACACTTTATTTATCCATTAACCCAATAAAGGTAATTTTAGTTGCTTTCAAGTTTTGGCAATTATGAAGAAACCTTCTTTAAACATTCACACACAGGTTTGTTTGGGGGTTTTTTTGGTGTGGATGTAAGTTTTCAACTCCTTTGGATAAATACTAAGGCACATAATTGCTGAATCATAGAGTAAAGATAGGCTTCATTTTGTAAACTGTCTTCCAAAGTGGCTGTACTATTTTGCATTCCCACCAGCAATAAATGAGAGTTCCTGTTGCTCTGCATCCTCACCAGTATTTAATGTCAATGTTCCAGATTTGGGTATTCTAATAGGTATGCAGTGATATCTCATTGTTTTAATTTCCACTTCCTTGATGACATATGATGTGGAGCATCTCCCATATGCTTATTTAACAAGTGTATATCTTTAGTGAGGTGTCTGTTAAGGTCTTTGGCCCATTTTTCAATTGGGATGTTTGTATTGTTAAATTTTAAGAGTTCTTTGTGTATTTTGGATTAGTCCTTTATCAGATAGATGTGTCTTTGGAAATATTTTCTCCAGTCTGTAGCTTGCCTTCTAATTCTTTTTTTTTCCATATATAGTTATATGTAATTATATATATAAATATATATATATGATTTTTTGTTTGTTTTGTTTTTTGTTATTTTTTACCAAATTGACTTTATTTTTTTGAGGTTAAAGATTGCTTGCATCATGTGTTGTTTTTTAAAAATTCTTTTTATTGTTGGACCTATTAAGTCTAATTCTTTTGATATTGTCTCTTGCACAGCAGTTTTTAATTTTAATGAAGTCCAGCTTATCAATTATTGTGTTCATGGATCACGTCTTTGGTATTATATCTAAAAAAGCATCAGTATACCCGAAGTCATCTAGGTGGGCTCCTATGTTATTTTCTAGGAGATTTATATTCGTTTTGTGTTTTGCATATATGTCTGTGATCCATTTTGAGGTAATTTTGTGATGAATATAAGGTCTATGTCTAGATGTTTTTTTTTTTCTTTTGCACGTGGATGTCCAGTTTTTCCAGTACCATTTGTTAGATAGACTATCTTTGCTCTTTTGTGTTGCCTGTGCTTCTTTGTCAGAGAACTAGGACAAAGATATTTGACTATACATAGGGGTCTATTTCTGAGGTAGTTAGTCTGTTCCATTGATCAACCTTTTTTTTTAAATTTTTTACCAGTATCACACTGCCTTGATTACTGTAGCTCTATGGTAAGTCTTCAGGTTGGGTAGAATCGTTCCTCCAACTTTGTTCTCCTTTAATATTGTATTGGCTATTCTGAGAGTTTAGCCTCTCTATATAAACTTTAGAATCAGTTTTTCAACATCCCTGAAATAACTTGCTGGCATTTTTATTGGGATTGCACTCAATGTGTAGATCAAGCTGGGAAGAACTGACATCTTAACAATACTGACTCTTCCTGTTCATAAAACTGGAATCACTCTCCATTTATTTAGTTCCTTTTCAATTTCATTCATCAGAGTTTTATCATTTTCTTCATATAGAATTTACACATATTTTGCTAAATTTATATGTAAGTATTTCATTGGGAGTGCTAATTTTTAAGTTCTATTTTGTCTGATATAAGTATTGCTACCCTGGCTTTCCCCACCCCCTTTTCCATTTCCATGAAATATGTTTTTTTTCATCCCTTTACTTTCAGACTGTGTGTGTCTTTTGATCTGAAGTGAATCTCTTGTAGGCAGCATATGAGAGGGTCTTGTTTACTTATTCGTTCTGCCACCCTTTGTCTTTTGATTGGAGAATTTAATCCATTTAAATTGAAAGTAATTTTTGGTAGATATGTAATTATTGTCATTTTATTATTCATGTTTTTATTTATTTTATTTATTTTTTTCATCTTAAAGAAGTCCCATTAACGTTTCTTGTAATACTGCTTTAGTGGTAATGAACTTTACTTTTTCTTGTCTAGGAAGCTATCTGTCCTTTTATTCTAAATGATAGCTTTGCTGGACAAGGTAATCTTGGCTTTAGGTCCTCAATTTTCATCAATTTGAATATTTCATGCCAATCCCTTCTGGCCTGCAAAATTTCTGTTGAGAAATCATTTGACAGTATTATTTCTCTGGCATCTTCCAGGACTTTTTATTTTTTACTTTTTGCAATTTGAAAATAACTTGCCAAGTTGTAGGTTTATTTGTTTAGTTTGTTCTTATTTTGTTTGTTTGTCTGCTTTTTGTATTTACCCTGGTTGGTTTTCTCTGAGCTTCCTGTATCTGTGGTTTGGTATCTGACCTTAATTTGAAAAATTCTCAGTCATTATTGTTTCAAATACTTTTTTCTGTTCCTTTCTCTCTTTCTGGTATTACCATTACATACATATTATACGTTTTGTAGATGCCCTACAGTCCCTGGATATTCTATTCTGTTATTTCAGTCTTTCTTATCTTTAATTTTTAGTTTTCAAGCATTCTATTGATATATCCTCTAGCTCAGAGATTTCCCCCCCCTCAGTTCTGTCTAGTCTACTAATAGACCCATCAGAGGCATTCTTAATCTCTGTCACAGTGTTTTTTTATCTATTGCATTTCTTTTTTATTCTTTCTTAGGATTTCCACTTATTTGCTTATGTTGCCCATCTGTTCTTGCATGGTGTCTACCTTATATATTAAGGTTCTTAGTATAAATATTATAGTTGTTTAAATCCCCAGTCTGATAATTCCAAAAGCCCTGCCATGTCTTGTTCTGATGCTTGCTCTGTCTCTTCAAACTTTGTGCTTAGTCTTTTGCTGTGCCTTATAATTATTTCTTGATAGCCAGAAATGATAGATCAGGTAAAAGAAACTGTTATATATAGGTCTTTAGTAGATTGGTAATAAGGTCTGGGAGAGGAGAAACATTTTATACTTCCATGTCTAGTTCTCAGTCTTTTAGTTATCCCATGCCTCTGGACTATGAACTTCACAAGTGTTTCTTAGTTTTTTTTTTTCTCCCTGCTCCCATTAGGTGGGTGGGACAGAATGGGTAAAGTGGACTGGAGTTGGGTATTTCACATCCACAGGTCAGTTAGGCTCTTATATTATCTGCTGAGGGCCAGCCTTGTTAAAACAGAGTGTTCTAGTATAATTCAAAATAGTTCTTTTACTCTTCCCCTGCTGGAAGCCTGAGGGGATTTTTCTATGATATTTACTATGGGTACCTTGTTGAGTTCCTGGAGGTAAATCTCACAATACTAAAGGAGGTCCTCTATATGTAGGTCTCCCTGGATTTTTAACTCTCAGACTTTTCAACACTGAGCCTCCAGCAATTTGTCAATTACAGTTCAGATTTCCCTATCCTGACACTGATTTTCACAGTGGTTTCCACTAGTGAGTTTATGCTCCTGTAAGCTACAAATCCTTTTATTCTCCTGTCTCTCCAATCTTGGGGGCAGTGGTTTACCCTGTGTCTTCCCATGTCTTATTGATAAAAGAAGAGTTATTGATTTTTCAGTCTGTTTAGATTTTTTACTTGTTAGGACAGAGTGGAGACTTCTAAGCTCCTTACATACAGAACTGGAAACTAGAAGTCCCTTGCCAACAGACCTTTTCTGAAAGAACTGCTAAAGGAAGTATTTCAGACAGAAGGAAAATGTTGCCAGAAAGAAATGTGGAATAGTAAGATTGAAAGAAGAGAAACAAAATTGTCAATATCTTGGCAAATAGAATATTCTCTCTTGTTGAGTTCTTTAAATATGTTTGATGATTGAAAACAAAATTTATCACATTTCCTGATGAAGTTTTTAACATATATAAATATACTACATAAAAAGCTATAATAAGTGGGAGCAACAAAATGGCAGCATGAAAGGGACCTCTGAAAAACTCCCCTGGAGATTACAACTCATGAAACATCTATAACTCAGCTAAAGATTCTCTACATAATACACAATCACAGCTAAGAAACCTGCTCATTGCATTAAGGTACCTGCAGGTGGGCAGAGGGTCAAACAAAGGAGAAATAAAAAGGGAAGTGCAGAGATGAGGCTGTGTGTGGATCCCCACTTGGAACTCTACTGCTGGGGGAGGGAGGAGGAAAAAGGCAGTGGGAAAGCACTCTGGACCTCACTCCATCCGCAGAACAGAGGTAAGAAAGACCAGAAGCAAGGGCATGAGACACCACAACCAGACCCCACTTTGGCCCCCAGGAGGTGCAGTCCGGTCCACATAATGTATCAGCCAGACTTCACTCTAGTTCCCAGAGGAGGTGGAGTAACTGGGTGGCAAGGAGCCTAAGTTTGAATGCTCAGGACAGGAAGGAGAAGGAAAGAGAGGGCTGCAATCATGTTTCACAGTGCAGTCTGAAAGACCAGCAAATAGGACTGACCCCAAGGCTCAGGGCAGAATCTGTGCAAGGGCAAATTGAGAACAGAAAGGTGCAGTCACACGCAATTCCCTGGATGGCCTTTGCAGCCCCAGGAAGGAAACAAAGCCTTGAACACCCCTTCCCCACAGACCTCTGCCCGCTCAGTATTAGCAGCAACCACCAAAGAAACTGTAGCAGCAAGGATCCAGAGAGGCTACCAAAATGCGAAACCAGAGAAAGAGAGCTCAAAATAAATCCAAATAACAGACAAAAAAAGCAAAAGAGATGGGGACAGATGACCCATCAGAAACAGAGCAATGATTATAAAAATGCTTAAGGTACTGAATGATAACTTCAACAGAGAGACATCAAGCATAAAAGAAGACATACAAACCATGTTAAAGGACTGGACAGAGATAATGATTACATTAACTGAAATAAAAAATGGAATAAGTCACCAAACTGGATGAAGTAGAAGCGTAAAGCCATGGTTTGCAAGAAAATCCAGCGGAAGACACCCAATCAGAACAACAGATAGAAACAAGAATATAAAAAAATGAAAATGGTTTGAAATTCCTCTGAGACAATATTAAACGTAAAAAATGTTTGAATGATAGGCCTACCAGAAGGGATAGAGCAAAAGCAAGGGATCAAAAAATTATTAGAAGAAATAATGACTGAAAGATTTTCTAACCTGGCAAAGGAAATAGACATACAAGGCCAGGCATCACAGAGAGTCCCAAACAAGCTGATCTCAAACAGGAACACATATATCATAATTAAAATGGCAAAAGTTAAAGGAAAAGAGAAAATTCTAAAAATAGCAAGAGAAATTCAAATAGTAACTTATGAGGGGACACCCATTTGACTCTCAGCTGATTTCTCACCAGAAACTTTACAGGTCAGAAGGGATTGGCAGAAAATATTCAACGTAATGAAACCCACGGATCTACAACCAAGAACAATGTACCAGCAAGGCTAGCAGTCAAAATTGAAGGACAGATAAGGAGCTTCTCAGACAAGAAAAAGCTAAAGGAATTCATCAATACCAAACCAGTACTACAAAGAATGTTAGAGGGACTTCTTAAAGATGGGAGGAGGGATGGGAGAGTGGGTGAAATAAGGGAAAGGGATGGAGACATTTAGTTTGATTGTTACAAGGCAATAATCAAGGAGATGTAGAGTATAACATGGGAATATAGTCAATAAGGTTGCAGTAACTGTGTGTGCTATTAGATGGGTACTAGACTTGTTGGGGTGATGGGAGGAGAGCTGTAGGGCTGAGTAAAAAGGGATGAAATGAAGAAGTACAAATTCATAGTTACACAATAGTCACAGGGATGTAAAATGCAGCATAGGGCATACAGTCAACAACATTGTAATAACTATGTATGGTGTTAGAGAGGAACCTGATGTTTCAGGATGAGGATTTAGTAAGATACATAAATGATTTGTCACTATGCTGTACACCTGAAACCATTATAATATTGTAGGCAAAATGTAATTTAAAGCAATATATTTTAAAAATTAAAAGAAAAACTAAAAAGGGGAGAAAAGCTGAAGGGGAATAGGAGACCCAAATTTTCAGGTATAAAACAAATAAGTCACAAGGATATAATGTACAGCATAGGGAATATAGTCAATAATATTGTGATAGCAAGATACAGTGTCAAATAGTTATGGGACTTATCATGGTGATCACTTCTTTAGGTATATAAATGTTGAATAACTATGGTGTATACCTGAAACTACTATATTATTTTATGTTAGCTATATTTTTAATAAATTTTTAAAAACTGCAAAAAAACAAAGAAAATGAGAATGTGAAGGAAAACATAAGTCCTTTTATAAGAAATCAGAGTGATGACTTCATATGTCTGAAAATATAAATATCCTCTTTTGTTTTCTTGATAGAGTTTTGATAGATGGAATCTTGACAGCTCTGTTATGAAATGTTAAAATGTAATTTAGATTTAAAAAATCCTAATTATCTTAAACTATAGTCTGAAGTCATAAAAAGAGGCAACAACAATATAAAGCGGGGTGGCGGTAAAGGGACCTATATGGTGGTAGTATTTTTCTACTTGAAGTAGTAAAATAGTGATTCTCAGTAGATTGTGAAAAGTTGAGTATGTATATTGTAATCCCTAGAACAAACACTAAAAATACTACATACAGAGACAATAAAAACACAATAGAAAAATAAAATGGAATATTGAAACATTTTAAATAATCCAAAAGGAGTCAGAAAAGGAGAAACAGAGAAATGAAAAATTGTGGAAACAATCACAAAACAAATAATATGACAGTAAGCCTAAATTCAAATATAAATAATACATTAAATGTAAATGTAAAAGTCAGAGATATTTTTAATAAAAAAATTATACACATATGCTGTCTATAAGAGACTCACTTCAAATATAATGGTATAGATACATTAAAAGTAAAAGAGATATACTTTTATGCAAATGCTATAAAAGGAAAGCTAGAGTGATTGTAGTGAAAAACAACAAAAACAGACACTATGGCAAAGTGATATAATGCTGACTCTAAGCTACTTGTCACCAATAATTCCTTAATAAACTATTTATATTCTTTTCTCAGTAAAGTTTTACTCCATCTTACCCACAGTTCTTGCAGGCATCCAGATACTAAAAAGCTGCCCAGTATTAGCTGGCTAGTTTTTGTGAATGCTCACGGTTTGGGAATTGGAATCTTACAGACTGATCTAATCCAATGGTTTATTCTGCTCGAGCCCACTCCTACCCCCTTTGGCTTTCTCTCAATAAACTATCCCTTTGTTTCACCTCTAAAAAAAAATAAAAAAAAGAACACAATACATACATCTTTCTCCTTATCTTTCCCAGTTAGGTGGAGTACCTAGCAGACCTCTGTGTCCTTTAACAAGAACAGATATTGTTTCCCCATTTTCATTTTACCCCCTCTGTAGTACAAAGCCTTTTGTTTCAAAACTACAAGAAAACAAGGTGGTCATATAACAAAAATCACTTGTCTTGAGTCTCATTTGTCAGTTATGAAAGTTATGCGGGGACACCACAGGTAAGGAGGTAACTGTTATTCTGAAACCCTTCTTTATAAGAATAGTACTTTAGGGGAATAACTTCCTATATTTTCTATATCATAGCACACAAAGAAAGTGATAATATTCGTAAGACATTCTGGGTAAGTAGAGGAGAATGCTCATAGCCAGAAGCAATTGGCCAAAGGGGTTTAGTTCCTCCAGGCTGCGCTGAGCTGCCCTGAAAACTATAGGAACCACTGCATCAGCATACCTGTAATCCATTTGTGGAAAGCGGCGATCAGAATGATGTAAAGTATAAAATGCAAGTTCATACCATAGCAATCCCTGTGGGTTTCCCTTTTGAGTTTCTATAATCCTCAGCTTAATTTTACTTAATCCCTTGCACTTTTTGAAACACTTCAATTTATTATTTTTTTTTGTTAAGAGACAACATTACATACCATTACACAGGAGTTTCCTCACACACAAAGAATATCAGTACAAAGCTATGTATGCTAACTTCCCATGGGAATGACAGGCAGAAAAATGATAGGAATTTTAGACCTGGTTCCTAAATTTTGGAAAGTTGCAGATCCTTTCTGATTTTAATTTTCCATTATATAAAGGAGATAATAACATCTATGTGATATGGTTTTGTGAATATTAAGATGAAATAACTTATGAGATGTGCTTAGCACAGTGCCTGGTACACACTGGGTACTCAATGAACATAGTTTGCTTCCTCTTCATTTTCATACCATAGAGTAAATTTTGCTAAAGAAATTGAGAGTAAGGATATATCATGTCACCTTGGCCTCAGAGATGGCTTTGTGGAGGATATGTAATGATCTTAGCCTCGAAGGTAAGATGAGATTTGATGGACAGTGAAAAAGAATAAAGGCCTCTTAGGTCCTTGTAATAAGATGGCATGAAGCTAATCTTTGAAGTCACAGGCAGCCAAAAGTAGGATTAATGAATAAACAACACTTGATAAGGATGAGACATATTGGTTTGGAACTTAGCCTTATGGAAACACAATAAGAAAGTCTTACTTCTGTGACAGTGGGAGTTGACTTCAGGTTAGTCCATGACCACATGGTGAAATAGGCAAAATTTTCCTTTGGTGCTTTTCAACACAACTTTGCTGTCTTTTCTTCCCTTTCTGCATCACTTCTTCCAAGGATTCCATTACATTACTTATGCTCAACCATTACCTACTTAGGAAGAAAGTGGGTTAAAAAATACCTAACTCATATTAAAGAGTTTTTGACCTAAAGGGTTAACCTACTTCAATGCCATCAACATTTTAAAATAAAATCTTGGATTGCCTTATGATTAATTAAGAGAAAGGCTCTTCTGTGAAGAATTTCCAGCACGTCTCCTGAGTAGGGAAGATATTTTTTTTATCACAGAGGCTACTCATTCAAATAATATCACAAAGATAACTTCCCACTCCATCTATGGTTGATAAGGACCCTAATTAATAGACCTGGGCATGCACAGTCTAGACATAATCATATTTTAATGTCAACATTCTAAATGAGGCTCTAGAAGACTTTGTCTGAATAACTCCTATGTGAGTGTCAGGGTTGAATAATAGGGAGAAGCACCACAGGGATTTCTGGCTGAAGCAGCAGTAAATAAAAAGAAACAGAAAAGCAAGAGAGAAAAATCAAGACCCAAAGTAACAGCATTGAATCCAAAGGAACAGATACATGATTGTCAAGCACTGTCCTAGCTTTTAGAGTTAAGGGAGTTAGGCTTTAATATGAGAACTAGTCAGGAACAACTGGTAAGTCCAAGGGGGTTATGGTTACCAATCCACCCATAACATCCACGACTCATGTTTCTTATTCAGTGGCTGTCTGTGTGACTGCCCACTAGATTAGTTTAAGAAGTTGAAGGCAGGAGTAAATGTAAAGGATGCAGCAGTGGACTTGTAATGCTATGGGGAAATTTTAAATAATATCAGAGGATAATTGGTAGCTATTAAAATACAGAAGCTATGAAGCTATTAGAATACAGAAGTTATGGCAGATGCATCCAGAGGAGGTAGTAAAATCACTATATAAAGACTCATTAGACACCCATTCTTTTTTAAGACAGGGTTTAAGAAAAATAATGAAATCTATCCTGTGGTAGTGCTGAGATATAAACTAAATGACACAGGAGAGGTTTCTCCAAACCCAAGAGATTCTGTTTAAAAGTTAGAATCCATCTGCTGGAATGGAAATTAAATCCAATAAGCATTTTCCTTGGAAAAACATTGCTTTATACGAGCAATGCTCTATTTGCTCTTTTCTTTCTCTCTTTTCATCCCTTCCAAATTAAAAACTGGCTTGAACCTATATCAAAAGTAATTTTATTGATATTAATCCCTAAGAACAGGATTCATAGCCTAATATACCAAGAATGACAAATAGGTTTCATCTTGATAGAGTTTTCTTGAACTCTGTGTTGAGAAATATTCCAATGCTGCATTCAGAGAGCTGTGTCTGAGGAGCAATGCCTGCCCCATTCAGGAAGGAAGGATTAGAGCATACCTGCCATGTGTCTGTTGCTACTGCTGTATAACATCACAAAGAGTATTTAGAATTAAAAGCAATAATAAGGTAATTTAATATTTTAATATTCTAAAGCATATATGATCTCATAGGTATTATTGAGATTTGGTTCATGGTCTAATAGACTCCTTCCAAGAATATGGAAATAAAGGTATTGTTATAGTTCAGAAGAAAAAGGTCCAATACTACCCCTATGGGGGTTGTCCAGAAAAAGATCCAATAGGAGAGGAAAAGACATAATTCTGGTATATGAAGAATAGATAAACTATTTTGCACATCCACTAGCCTAAGGTTGAAACTCTAAAGAAAACATTTAGGTATGATTTAAAGGAGCAAGGAAACAGAACTCATATCATTATGGCCATATACAACACTGCTTGGCCTAATGGAGGATGTAAATAATATCCCCCTAATATTGATTACAAAACTGATTTTACAGGCATAAAGCTGAACTGCAATTGTCATCCATTTCCAGAGCCATCTTGTTAACCACAAAGCTATACTGCCTAAATCTTAGCTGGAACTTTGACCCCTTGCAATGCTTAATAACTTTATCATTTCTTTTGACATTTAAGCCTACTCAGCTGCCTAATGGCCTTCAAGGGCCAGAAAGTAAATCTGGCTGGTGCTATCATGTTGGTTTCCTGAAGAGATCTTTCAGGGAAGTCAACCCCCACATCACTGCTCTACCATCTCAAGTTGTAGAAATCTATCATGTGGTTCTGGTGGCTTTGGCAATGTGGAAGACCACAGGATAGGGCATGCATTCCTCCAGCCTTCTATTTCTTTTATCTGAGATGAGTCAAAGGGGTGTGTGTTGTAGCTGGGAGTGAGGTAGCATGGGGACATGAAGGGATACTGCCTGACATATTGTTTTAACTCAAAGATTTATCAAATGAATAAAATTGTTAAATGAATGAGAGAAATTTTGGGAACCACTTTAAATAGATGAAAAGTGTCTGCTGACTTGGAAAAAACAAATAAAGCAAGCCAGTAAAAGAGAAGCAGGCCATTGTAGTAAGCTTAATGCTTTCCAACCCTGCTATCACCAATTATTGTCCTCTTGAGGCAGGAAAACTGGGATAACTTTGCACAGGAGGTTTGACTGTTGGTAGGAGAATCCCAAGACAGGAAGCTTAACCTTTAAATTACCAGAGGGAAGTTTAGGCAGGCATGATGAAATGTGGCGATACTTAATCTGGCAGTTCTCTAGCATGTACAGTATGGAATAAGAGGGTCATACAAAAGTTCATTATTAAAGTATATAGTTTGTTCTAACTTTGAATCTGGACTTGGACAAATAGACTTTTTTCTCTTTAACAATATACTGGTAATATTGGAACATAAACAACATCTAAAATTCTGGAGCTTTTAACACCTTTATTGGAGGAAACCACTGTGCTTAGTTTTAGTGACCACAAATTAATTTGAAATAGTTTATGAATTTAAAAAAATTATTTTGTTTTCAATTTAATCTTCTTTAAATTACTCATTTTGGGTTTTAAGCTGTGCTACTATTGTGACTTTTAAAGAAAGAGTATGGTGGTATTTGACCATCTAAGTAAATTAGTTCATAAGGCTATATAAAACTTGCTAAGTTTAGGCTTAATTTAAAAAGCACCTGTGCAGAGGATATGCCATTTTGGGAATGAGTGGTATCTAGAACCCAGGACCAGAACAAGTTTTCCCTTGACAAACGCTGATTCTGCTTTACAGTTGCCTTGACAATGTTTCTGTTTTTTTATCTTTCATTGATTTCAGTTATTTACAAGCAAAACATTATTAATTATGAAATTAAATACATAACATTCTCCACTTTGGTTTTGGTATCATTCTAACTGAAATAACTCACTATCTATTTGGTGAAGTTATGTGGAACTAAAAGACATTTTCAACTCCACCTTACCCATTATCATGGATTGTTGTCAATTGAGAAAACATGCTTCAAGTCACAGAGGCAACATATTTTGAACATAATCCTCTCCTATATAATTCTTCAGATTAAGTCATTTAGTCCATGATTGGCACATGGATAGAAACATTTAACTCATTCAGTTCTCTTGGGCCCAGAATGGAACTGAGTTTTCTCAGGAATTTAGAAAACTGGGAATTTACAGAATGTGTATTTTCATATTTAATTAGTATGAAATTATGTCATTTGGAGTTGAGAATTAATTTTTATAGAACTTAGAATACCTGAACATTCTGATATTCTATAGGACAGGCTATAAGTGCTGGGCAATCAGAGCCCTTTAGGAGCAGCCTTCATGCACAGATGGATGGGAATTGGTGGATTAGGACTCTAGCTCTTAAGCCTCACAGGTGGGATAATTCTGAGGTGTATGTCTACATCACATGTTAGCAAAGCATTTCTGTAAAGGGTCAGATAGTATATTTTTTTCGACTTTGCAGGCCACATGGTCTCTGTTGCAACTATTCAACCTTGCTGTTGTAGAGTGAAGACAGCCATAAGCAATTCATAAATGTGTATGGCTGTGTTCCAATATGCTTTATTTATGGACACTGAAGTTTGAATTTCACATAATTTTATATGTCATGAAATATTAGACTTCTTTTGACTTTTTTCACCATTAAAAATCATAAAAACCATTCTTAGCTCATGGGCTGTAGAAAAGCAGACTAGACTTGGCCCACAGGTTGTAATTTGTTAACCCCTGTTCTATATTAGCTCTCAAAGTTTCTCTTGGGATTTTACAGTGGTATCTTGCTGGAAAACTCACACTTTATTACTTTCTTTATCTTTCCTGTCTCACTTCCCCATTCACCTAAGTATTCCAGGAAATGACCTCCCAAATAAGCTACTTGCACTTGGATACTTGTCTTGACGTCTGCTTCTGGGGGTAGCAAAACTAAGACAACCAGATTGACTGATTAATCATGGAATTGAACATTTGTTGCTTTGGCGTTATGAAGACCCCCAGAAAGGCTCCTGGAATCCTAAGAGTAGAGTCAATAAAAGGCTCTTTTCATTATATTCTCAGACTTACATTGTAGTGGATTAATTGTGTAACCCTTACCAATCCAGTCTTCTGACTTGTGCCCAAGTAAAACTGAGGGTGTTAATACCTGCAATGAACCCAAGGCAGCTGTATCATCTTGGATCCATCACTCTCAAACCCTCATACTGGGCTTATCAGCAGTGAGGACATCAAATTATTTTACAGCAGCATGTGTTAGTGAGTCAGAGTCAATGAAGCCATGTAACAGTCCATGGTGATCTTAGGGCACAGGGTATGATGATAACCATTGCAACAATCTCTATAGGCATGGGGATTTATGAAATGGGTTTGCTTCCCAAAGCTCCCTGAAAATAACCAAAGGCCTAGTTTAAGAACAGCAGGTAGATGGGTAGGTCATTCATTTTTTGGTCCCATCTTACTCATTTTATGTGGTAATTTCTTTCTTTGTAAATTGTAAAACACTTTTCTCACCCTGTTTCATGCTGTTCCAGATGGCTGTACCCTCTCAACTTGGCAGGTGCCTTCCTGTTGGCAATGAGGCTGTGAATTTATTAAGTACAGCCATTTCAGATCTTCAGACACAAATGAAGCAATGTAGATTCTTTTATTAATGATAGACTTCTCTAAGAAAAGGATAGGCCATGATATATGGACTACAAGGAAATTATGAAGCCATAGCTGGCTCTAAAGTGCTAGGGATTTAGACACTGTCTAAACATTGAGATTTCCTCTATTCCTACTTGGTATGCAACACACAACAAAAATATAATTGTAAACTTAAAAGGGACAAAGTCTGACATTCTAGAACTGGCTCTGGGGTGTTTCCAAGTTCTAACGAAACCCTTCAAAACTGTGTTTTAATTGGGTTTCTATTAGCAAGTCTAATCCATTGGGACTCCCTAATTATTAAGGTAAATCTTAACTCTCTTCATTATTTTCGTTCTTGCAGTCTAAAATAGAAAGAAAGAAGTTCTGTCTATTAAGATGTGAATTTTAAATTGAGCATGAGTCCACGAAAGTAAGCTATCACTGGCTCTTTCTGAGTTTAACCCTCTGGAGAGCTTCATTTTAAAATTCAGATAGAGAGAGATTATTTGTCAGTGTGGATTTGGCAGTGATAGAATTGCCCCTTGAAGAAAACAAGTTGGCAGCCTTGCAAAAGAGGAAGCAATTTTTTTTAATTTATTTATTTTATGTGGGAATTGGGTTCTGCAAACAAATGCCTGACTACTGGGGCTTAAAATTGCTGTATGGTGTTCAAATAAAAAAGCAACATGAAGCCAGTGAATACTCATGGTCACAGGGTATGGGAAGTGTAACCATGGTAATAAAAACCAAAGTGCCAGGGAGTAGAAAACCAATGCTCAGATCTATAAGCCAGCTGAAATTTCTACCCTAGACTCCACATTCCTGCTTGAAAAACACCTTCTTAAACAGACACACATGAAGGCTTGTGTCTCTGTGGCATATAGTAGGATACAGCTAGGGTGTAGAGTATGAGACATCCAGGTTATCTTCCTTTTTGTAACAATCTTGGGGGTCACATGCTACAGGCTGAGGTAGAGGAGAGAAAGGAGCTATTTCTTACCATCAGTCATATCCCAGCTCTGGCATTTTTTCATCAATTTTCATAACTGGGAACAGCAGGTGTATCTCAGAGGCATATGGACCACTGCCCTACCTTTGCAATACACACATATCTTCACTGAGGTTTCCCTCCAGGCCCACTTTATCATGTGTGTTCCCATTTGCTTTATAATGCTGAAAAGTTCACAACTAGGGGTTTATTCCTTGGATGTTAAGGCCTTGTTTCTTAGTAATATGCATATAATCTTGGGATGTATAACACATTTAATCCCTTAGGTTTTGAATTGAAACAAATTCACAATGTTAATTGAAATTAATACCTTCAAAACACTGCCAAAATTAAAATGGATACAATCTATTAATCATTTGTACTTTACTGAAAACAGGTTGGGGAAGGGTTATGCAAAGAAGGATACAAACAGGGAAGACTGTGTGATCTCCATTATGATCAGACTAACAGAAATGAAAACTGCCATTATTTTATTCAACCCAAACTGTCATTGCCATAAAGAAAGGAGATTCTACACAGGCATTCATTCTTTGTACTTTCTAAGGTATATTCTTTTCTATGAATGAAATATATGATATAATACATTTTAAAAATAAGATTCAGATTAAATACCATGTTTGGGGACCTGGAAATGAAATTCATCAGAAACTCTTCGATTTTACCCATTTGGCTAGTAGAGATATTGTCATATGGCATGTATCCAAGTCCCCAAGCTTATTTATATCACTTTGCTATCCTCAAAACATCTGTTCTCTTAGGAGAGTAGGAATATATTTAACTGAATGACTTTGTGTTTAAGCTGGGAGAAGATGCATTAAAAACATGGAAATGTAAGCACTGTCATATTGGGATAGTGTAGGGAACGTGGAATACTCATAAACAGTTGGTTAGAGCTTAACTTGGAAGACAAATTCAGCCATTTTATCAAAACGTATCATGTAATATAATTTAATGTAGTAGTACTTCTTTCAGAAAGTAATTGTCTGTATATACCCTAACGAACAAGTGAACCAAGGTATATGAAGTCTGTGTGGAAAAAATCAAGCCATAAATGCCTCTATTTTTCATATCACATGGCTGGATACTTTGTAGACAGCCCTTGTATGTGAGATAAAAAAATATTCATTGTAACATTGGAATTACAGCAAATGCTGGAAACATCTTAAATGTGTGTTAATAGGTTAAATGAATTATGGATATATCACACAATGGAATATTACATGGCCCCTGAAAAGGATTAAGTAAAGTTATATGTACTGATATAGAAACATATCTATGATATTTTATTAAGTAAACTGTATGTATACTGTGTGTGTGTGTGTGTGTGTGTGTGTGTGTGTGTGTGTATGTGTGTGTGTATGTGAATAACTTTTTTTACAAGTGGAAATGGATGGATACCTATTAATGTGGTTATCTTTGGGGAGAAGAATGTTAACAAGGGAAATTTTTACTTTGCATTTCAGTCTTCTGAACTGTCTGAATTTTCTTTTTGGAGATGACCATTCATTACTTCTATAAAACAAAAAATAAAGAAAAATAAAAAAGGGACAAAAGATAAAAGTGAAATATCCATCTGGAAACATACCTAGGTGTCATTTGAGCCTACATTCTACATTTGACAATGGCCATACTGGGTTAGAAGAGGTCAGAATTGTCTTCCCTAATAATGTTGGACATCAGTGTTTTTGCATAAGCTATGGATTTTTCACTATGAAATAATATCTATCTTCTTTGAATCCATGTAAACTGCTCACAGTACTTTTTGGGAGTAGCATGTTTATAACCTCATCACCCCCACTTCACACCCCTCTCAGGGGTACAAAAGGGAGAGGCCTCTACATTTAGTCCTTTCAGTCTTCAAGAACTGCTTATGTGGTTTGATGGATAAGTTGGTATTCATTCCTCTGTCTTTCAAAAGGTGTATATACTCTTTGACTCTATTTCCTACTCAACCTTGCCTCACCAGGAAAAAGAGTAAAATCTTTTCATTTGCCTGCAAACAGAGTGATCCCGTTTTTCCAGTCATTTCAGCTGCTCTTCCCTGGACACTTTCCAACTCCAATATGAATTTTCCCAGGTTTCAGAACCAGAATTGCAAATGGTTTTCTCAGCATGATGGTGCAGGGTTTGTTTTTTTAAAAAAAGATTTTAATTAAAATATAGCTAACATACAATATTATATTAGTTTTCAGGTGTACACAATAGTTATTCATCATTTATATAACTAAAGAAATGATCACCATAATATGTCCAGCAAACATCTGACACTGTACAATGCTTTCACAATATTATTGACTATATTCCCTATGCTGTACATCCCCATAACTTGTTTGTTTATACCTGAAAATTTGAATCTCTTATTCCTCTTCACCTTACCTCCCTTTTTTAAAATTTTGTAGTTACATTTGACATTCGAAATTATTTTATATTAGTTTCAGGTGTACAGTGTAGTGGTTTGATATTTAATTTACAAAGTCTGGTCTAGTACCCACCTGGCACCATATATATTTACTACCATATCATTGACTATATACCATATGCTGTACTTTATATCCCCATGACTATTTCAAAACTACTAATTTGTATTTCTTTTTTTAAAATTCATTTTTATTGTTAGACTCATTGGGGTGGCATTTGTTAGCAAGGATTACATAGGTTTCTATCCATTAACCTTTTTCACCCAGCCCCCAACTCCTCTCTCATATAGTGTTCCCTGTTTTGTGTCCACTGCCTTCTTTCTTGACAAATTCCTCTGCTTAGCCAGCATTTTGGAACAAGCTATCCAACTCCTTTTACGCATCAGTATTCCTCTGTAAGATACGAAACCTCCAAGAGGAAAATGGAAAATGTTCAGATTTTTCTAAATCATGAAACCCCAAACTAGAACTCAAAGTGTCCTTAGATATAATCTTGCCCAACACCACATTTCATAAATGGGATAAATTGAGGCCCAGAGAGGTTAAGCAAGGGTTTCAACTTAAATCTCCCAACTTCCAAGCCAGCCCCCTCCATTTCATCTGTGTGTAGAAGAGACAGTAAAAATATTTAATAGCTGTATATACCTTAGGCACCAGACAGAAGACCCACCCAAATGTTGGGCAGGGTCCTGAAGGTACCCTGCTGTGATGGATAATAGCTCTTTATTTGTTGGGTCAAGAAATGGCATGTGGGGTCCTGGGGGTCAGACACAAGTGACTGGAGTGGCAGATAAAGGGGCTCACGGAGCTCAGAGCAGCATCTCTTTACCAGGTAGCATGGAAGTATTTCAAATATACCCATTAACAATTGGGACAACCATCCAAGTGTGTCCCAGTCGTGTAGCTCTTGTGCCTATATAGTTCTTTGATCTAATTTAGATAAATCTCAGGAATATTTTTTTCTTCATTGGAATGCTTCGATGTTTGAAGACTCAGAAAGAGTCTCTGGCAAACTGATATGCTTTAAATCTTATAAAATTTGGGCATCATGAAAATAACTTCCAGGTATTCTGAACATTACACATAATTAACCAAAGTCTAGAGGTCTCACACATTTAGTGGCATTAGAACACTGCAGCCTTTTAATATCAGCCATAAAAATCGAAATATTTAAATTGCAAAATAGATACATCTACACAGAAATGTGAGCGCTCTAAAAATGCATAAGCTGATGCTTATCTGTCATCAAAGAAAAATGAGTCTCAGTAATGTTTCCCTCTGAGCAACAGATTTTAAATTGTAATTTATGCAATTTAGAAGCGGCTAAGTAGCCCTTGTCACAAAGACTATCACAAGATTGTTTGATAGCGACCACTTTGTACAAATTACCTAATCAACTCAATTCCCTTTACTCAGAGCAGAAGAGTAAGAAATACTCAACCCCAGGACTGGATGTGTTGGGGTGTGTACATGAAGAGGTTCTTTTTTTCTCTTATTCTGTTTTCCTATCTTCTGCTTCTCAAGAGGTACTACATGTGACATAGCATAAGTGAAAGCTAAATAATAGGATGTATAAAAAATCCTCCTTGCCCCTACTAAGACATGTCTCTTACAATTTGAAATCTCAACATTCCATTCTGTCTTTAAGAGTCCCCAAGTAAAAAAAAAATATATTGCTGATAAGCCATAAATACTTATATCTCTGGTTAATCTTTTCTTCTACAGAAAAATGGGATCTAGGTTCTCACAAACATTTACTTTCTCATCTTTTATTTAACAGGTCTTTCAAAAATATCACACATTAAATCATGCCTTGTTATACTTTTGAAATGGTCTATTCAAAATAAAAAGACTAGATGAATAGAGGTATAGAAGAGGCTAGACATATTTGTTGAATGTTGGATGAGTGAAAAATTAATCTTAATCAGTATATATGTCAATTATTCCTCAATAAACTGTTTAAAAATTAATTAAAAGGAACTTGCATATTTGAACTGGGGCCTCTGGTGTCAACTTCTTTATCCTATAGGGTTTAATCAGAGAAGCAAAAGCACTACACCCACACACAAAGGGGATTTGTCACAGGGATTTGACCTTACACAATTGTGGAAGCTAGTTAAGCAGTCTGTGTAAGGTTGTTTGTTGTCTTTGCTTCTGATGCTGGAGCTTACAGTCCACAGATCAGGCAGTGGGGAAAGGGAAGATAGATCTGAAGTGAGGGAAAGCAAGAATGACGTGGAACCTACAGGCACAAGCTGACGACTACAGGGTGGACTGAAACCTGTCAGTTCTTGTTGCCTCTGACTTTAGTAGAATGGTTGTCCTGTGGAAGCTTGGGACCCTTCATCAGAGTTAAACCCAAATCCCTAGCCCAGGAGTAGAAGCAGCTGAAGGAGCCAGGGATGGTGGAGCAGCTGAAAGCCCATCTGCTGTTTCTCCCTCTAACAACGTGAGTAAGGAAATCAGTGCCAATGTGTGTGACCTACAAAATACCTGCTGGTTTCTTCTTACTTCCAAATCTCATATAAAAATCCCTCTTGTGGCCCACCATATTAGAAAGAAGTTTCTAGAATATGTAGTTCAGATTAGCCAAATTGACACACTACACAGTGACTGTTCTAGTTACTATTAATATACTCACTCAAGGAGGTGAGAGAAGTGCTGAGATTTGAGTATCAAAAAATGAGAATGAAGGTCTGACCAGTAGGGCAAAAAGAGGGTAAGTGAGCTGCAAGGAAAGGTAAGAAGGTACATGTATATTTGGTTAGTTTCCCTCTCTCCTTTCATTCATCACAAATGTATATTGAGCATTTACTCAGGCTCTGCACTAAATTGTATTTTTCAAAGACAGCCATACTAATACAGGGTCCAGCACAAATAATGCCCCTTTTATATGAGCTGGTAATCCATACTAAATCATTTATTACAAAATTATAAGCATGTATGGTTATTTTATAATAAAAGTGATGCCTGGACTTGAGTTATGACTTTATTACAAAATGATAACCACACATGCTTATGATTTTGTAATAAAAGATTTGGTGTAGATTACCAGCTCATAAAAAAGGGCTGTTATTTGTGCCGGACCCTGTATATCCCTTCCAGTATGTTCATCTTACACTGTAATGCTGAAACTCCTATATCAAGAGATGTTCACTTCCCTTAAATCTAGGCAGGACTATGACTGTGGCAGAAGTGACACTACGTAACTTCTGAGGTTAGGTCATAAAGGTTATTGAATTTCTGTCATGCTATCTCTGTGGAGATTCTCATCATTGACAGTTCCCATCTTATGAGGAAGTCCAACACTCTGGGAGAGGTCATGTATACATGTTCTACTGGACATTTCTAGCTAAGATCTCAGCATCAAACACCTATTGTCAATCGCTAAATATGTAAATGAGTTTTCAAATAATTCCTGTCCCCAGTCTTCAAATATCACCACTCCCACAACTGATGCCAAAATAGAGCACAGAGATGAGCTGTACTCACTGAGTTTTGCTCAAATTACAGATTCGTGAGCAAAGTAAATTTTGTCATTACTTCAAGCTACCAAGTTTTGTGGTAATTTGTTACACAGCCATAGTAACTGAAAAAGGCTCTTTGCCAGACTGATACATTGTAGAATTGTACATCTGGAACCTATGTAATTTTTATTAACCAATGTCACCCCAATAAATTTACGAATTAAAAAATGTATAAAAAGTTTTCTTGGAGTTACTTCTAAACATAACTTCTCTCTAATCCTAATGTAACAGAAATGTACATGATGATCATTATTTAATAATCTGGGGAATAAGGTTAAGACTGTAATCCTTGAGCTTTCTTGCAGTAAATGCTGCAACTGCAAGCGCCACTGGTGAGTATTCTCAGGGCAAATGGGAAAAGGGTTAAATTTTGTTTGTTACAATATCATAGTTTTTGACTCAATTTGGAATCATCCGTGCATGTCAACCAATTCCACGTATTCTTCTGCTCCACAGGCATCTTCACTTAGTAAAAATCCTTGTTTTTACCATGACAGCGAGCTCACAAAATATTATTTATATTATAATATTATTTTATATTATATAATAAAACAACTGTATCTTCAATATTAAGCTTTTTAAACTAAATTTTCAATTGAATTAGTGATTATGCCATATTTTCCCATTGATAGAATTAACCTCTAAAAGCTCTACTTTGTTTCCATAAATTGGGTGAAAATAAAATTGAACCATCGTTAAGATTAGCATGGTTTCCATTTGAACCTTCCAATACCACTGATATAAAACTAACCTCACTTAATTCTTCTTGCCATTCTTTTGCTAATAGAGCAAACATAATAATATTTATCATTCCATTTTTAATATGTGAACATGAAAACTTGAAATAAAAATTGTGACATTTAGTAAAACGATTATTTGGTCTGAATTAAAAGTCACCCTGTAGAGAATGAAACACACTTTCTAAAGATGCACATGTTAAACTGTTGTCCTCAGGCCAAGTCTCCTTAAATAAATCACTAAGTTGCAAAATAGATATTTATGTATACCTAATAGATTTATGTTTCTGAATAGTATATAGTCAATTATATTATTTTGGCTTCCAGGGTAGATGGTAAATGTCTCCAAAATTTTTGTGCAAATTACATATCCATGCCCAATGTTTTTTAGAAATGAAAATTCAGTAGTTTGTTTTTCATTAATAAATCATGCACTTCATGTTTTCAGCTTATTGTAACTGAGTTTATTGCAAAATAAAAAAACATTATAAAACAATAAAGTAGTTGTTCATTGGCATCATACAACAAATGACAAAACCAGTGTAGCAATACTGTTCAGGCTATTCTCTATATCTGGTATTGGCAAACTATGCCTGTAGGCCAAATGCAGCCCATGACCTGTTCATGTAAATAAAATTTTACTGGAACACAGACACTCTTTTTCCTTTATTTATTGTTTATGGTTGAAATATGTACTGTAACCTCTGTTCCATATGCACCATGGCAATGTTGGTCAGTCTCTATTTCTTGTACAAATTTCATATACACCTAACCTAAGATTTCTCAGCCTCAGGACTTTTGATATTTGGGGCTAAAGAATTCTTTGTTTGGGAAAAGGGAACTGTGCTTTGTGGGATGTTTAGTAGCATACCTGGTCTCTACTTTTTGGGTGTAAGTAGCACCTTTCCATTTGCAAACACCATAAATGTCTACAGAAATGACCAAATATCCTCTTGTGGGCAAAATCACCTCTGGTTGAGAATCACTAACCTAACCTCTATTTCCCACCAATTCCATTACTTGAGACTTGGCAGTTTCACGCATCTTGCAGTGTGTGGCTCAATCAACACGTACCACAACTGGCTGGTACTTCAAGTGGCTAGCAGGGGCAAAGCAGTGTCGAATAATTTTCCCACCACCTTCCAAGGCTAGTGGGCATTAGTTTTCTCCAGTCACTGATGAAGCACACTTCATTGTATCATTTAGTGCCCTGCATACTGTTCTTGGAAAGATACTTTTGTCTGGGTTATTGCTATCATTTTTCAGATTTAACTATTATATGCTAAAATGGTAAGTTGGGCCATTGCTTATTTATCTCACACACAACTAGAGGAGATTATGGCAGAAGCTCTAAGTAGAAAAGTAGCAAACCATGTGAGCTGAATGGATGAGCAAAACAAATCTAATACAAAATTTCTATCTTCCTATCTTTGGATTCCTTCACTGATATCATAACAAGAAGCTTTTAGCATCTTAAGTTCCTTTACTCTGGCCACCTTGAGTCCAACTGAACAAGCTATTAGAATTGCTTCCAGAACGTTAAGCTATTAAAATGAAATCTCCTCACAAGTGCTTCCTAAATAATGAATTCAGCCTGATCTTTGTTTTGTTTTGCTTTCTTTGGTATAGCACACATTGAATTTATTCTGATTTTTGCCAATATGCATTAGTAAAAACGTAATTTGCCAAATAGAGCCTGCAATGACCCAATTCTACTTTAGGTGTGGCAATAATCAGAAGTAATGGGCTAAGAAGTTGGGTGAAATTGTCTCTCCTTTTCAAGGTAATACTCTCAGCAAGGTATTACAGAGCCTTCAAGGAATGAACAGCCTCATCAACCAGGAGAGGAAGGAAGACCCTACAGCAAGCTTGTCCAACACATAGCCCGTGGGCTGCAGGCAGCCCAGGACAGCTTTGAATGCAGCCCAACACAAATTCAAAAACCTTTCTTAAAATATTAATGAGATTTTTTTGTGACCATTGTTTTAGCTCATTAGCTATCATAGTGTTAGTTAGTGTATTTTTTGTGTGGCCCAAGACAAGTCTTCCAGTGTGGCTCAGAAAAGCCAAAAGGTTGGACACCCCTGCTCTATAGAGTTTGGGGTACTGAGTTACCTAAGTCCTACATATATCCATTCCAATTCTTGGAATCCCATTCCCTCAAATCCAAATATAACTTTTATGTAAAATATCTGTTTAATCAATGGTTTTATACAGAAGCCTAAGAATCAAAAGTTAAGTTTTGCTTTAGCTATTTTAGTCCCATGGCTACAAGTGGTAAGAAAACCTTTGAATAAAATCACAGAAATTACACAGCTTTCTGCTTTTGCCTTGATATGAGTGAGCTCTTCTCTTGACTTAAACTGTCAAGTTCAGTCAGAAGCAACTAGCTTATACTGTAACTTTTGAATTACTTAAGTCTTTCATATTATTTTATTATAACTGCCCCTACATCCCCAGAACCTTACCCAAAACAAGCATGTTATTTCTAGTAAGCACAGATAGTAATTTAATTAGCTGTTTGATTGATGCATGTAGATGGACTCTGACAGTCAGGTTTTCAGAAACATTAACAACAATTCAAAGAGATAATTCACCAAAGATTTACCCCTATTTTCTTGAGGATCAATTGCCTGCAACACCTTCTGGTATCATTCTCTCAATCAGGTTCATTATTAAACAGAGAAGTCACTCATTATTAGTTCTCACTATTGGTCAGAGGGTTCAAGAATTGAGCATGAAGCTAAACTTCTAGGAACAGAACTGAAAATGCTACCTCAAAACAGACTTGATAAACTACTGCCACTGATCACTACAGAAGTCCTTACTGCTACTATCCTGATGCCAGGTCTGTGGCAGAAGCTCCACTTTGCAACTACCAAGAAACTTCTGTCATTGCCACCATTAGAAACTAAACACATTTCAGAAGAAACAGAAGCATCACATACCGCTTACTTCTAAATTGGAGTCTCATATGGGTGCATCAATCAGGGTCTAGATGCAAGTGAGGCTGTGAATTTGAGTTTTTACTCCTATGTTGGGGAAATTGGAGTCATATGGGAATTTCCTTGTTCTGGTTATCTATTGGTGTGTAATGAACCTTCTAAAAATTTGGTGGCTTAAGGCAACAACTTATTTTGCTCACAAATCTGCAATTTGGGCAAGGTTCAGAGGTTAGTCTGCTTGGCTTTCTGTAACTGGGGGCTAGAAACATCTGACAGCTCACTCACTCACATGTCCAGTGATTGATGATGGCTTTCAGACTGTGACTCTCCCTGGGGTACTGGGCAAATACCTACATGTGTCCTCTCCATAAAGAACCAAAGTATTTACCCCATACATAACTTACTTTCTATAATACATTAACTTGATTTTACTATTCCATGGTTAATTTTCTTTTTGCATAATTTTAGCATTTTAGTAGACTCTTGCCCAATAAGATAAAAGTTGTAAATACAATTATTGTTTTTATTGGAACTTTCTGAAAGAATGATCATTCTTCAATAGAAATTTACATACCAAGATTTTTTGAGGCTTTAGCCTCAAAATGGTCACCTTGTGGTCATCAATCTTAAGATCCTTACCCAAACTTAATCAAGTCCCTATAGTGAAAGACCCACTTTAAACTCACCTCCCAATTCTCAATGTATCACCAGATATATTGTCTTCCCAAATTCCAACTCCATGAGGTAGTGCTTTAAGCAATATACTCAGCTTTGTCTTATCCATGTGTTGATCTGGTGATATTTGGGAATCCAGCATTTGACATCATGAGGCCTGGCCTTCTTTACAACATGATGATTAAGTTTCAAGGGTGAGGATCCCAAAAGACAGAGCTATGTAGAAGTGGTATAGCCTTTAATAACCTGGGGTCAGAAGTAACGCAGCCATCATTTCTGTCACATTCTAGTTACTGAGATAATTACAAATGCTCACCATGTTCAAGAAAAAGGAGATTAGACTCCACCTTTTGATGGGATCAAGAATTTTCAGTTAGGTTTTAAAACCATCATACTCTTCAACTATAGAAAGACTATTTGAAAGTTATTGGGCAACTATGACTATGAGGACTATGATGGGTGCCTCTGAAATTATTTATTTGCATTCCCGTAATAACTAATGACATTGAGCATCTTTTCATGTACTTGTTAGCCAGTTGTATGTCTTCTTTGGTGAAATATCTATTTCAATCTTTTCCTTAATTTAATTACTTGTCTTGTTAATGAGTTGTGAGAGTTCTTTATATATTCTGGATATAAGACTTTTATCAAATATATAATTTAGAATTATTTTCTCTAGTCTATAACATTTCTCTCAATCTAGAACTTAGATTTTTATGCTTTCAATAGTCTAATTATCACTATTTCTTTTATTTTGTTCATGGAATGCACCAAATTTGAAGCAAAACATATTAATGAGAAGGTGTGATTTGGTAGAACTCCATTTCCAAGGTTTAAAATTGAAAAGGCAATTGTAGTTGTCTAATAGCTGGCAATAATTCAGTTACTTTAGAAAGCTTATAAAATTATATCTTAACCATCAACTTGGATCCATAGGAAAAAATATACAATGTATAAGATGTCTAGGTATATCCTGAAAAGCCAAATCAATATATTGTATAGTCTCTGCCACTGGTTTAAATTCCAGGAGTGCTGAAATTTGTTTTGCTTGATTATTTGGGGATTGGAAGACAAAACATAAGAGCATTATTTTCCAAAATGATAAACTTAGGATTTTTTGAGATTTCTCATTTTGAAAGGAAAGTAGTGGTTCTAGATTTTAATTTCACAACTGAAATGCAAATCATTTTAACATTTTATCTGCATTTGGCTGATTTTATCAATGTAAAATAAAGCAGGTGGTGGAATTCAGCAAACATGGATTGAGCATGTGTTAAATGAGGTCCTGTGTTAGGTATGGCAGGGAATATAGGGATGAGAATAATTGCTCAAGAATGGCTAAATAAATAAGGTGACAGATAACTGGTAAGATGTGCAGGACAATTTTATGAGTTTTAACTGATGAATTCAATTCAATATTCTGCTATTGAAAAGTAAAGCTGTATAAGAGGATATTAGAATGAAACTCTTTTTGCCTCAGTTTTGGCTGAGTCCCCAGAAGAGGAGAAAACCCAGAAAATTTCAAATACATTCTAGTGCTTGAGGACTTGAGAAGAGGATGGAGCAAAAGTAATGTTTTTCAGTCCTTAGCACATCATCAATCTTGAGGACACATAATTGGCTTCAAGGGGGCTGCTCAGCTTCACATGCATCTCTCTGTTTGGGAGACTGATGTCTGACACTCTCAGAGATAAGTCTGAATGTTGGAAAACTTTCTTATTTTCAATTATTAGTATATTTCCTTATACAAAGAAGAGGATTGAACATGTACATTTTATTATTTTACCTCCAGTTTTGAGAACGCAGGTGTTTAGTTTGTTTGTTTGTTTACCCTACCAATGTTTGAACACAAATATTTGTATTAACTCCTTTTTTACACAAAAGTTAGCATATGCACTGTACTGCATCTTGCCATTTTTACTTAATATATTTTAGAATTTGCAGATTATCAGCACATACAAAGCATCCTCAATCTTCTAAAATTTATATAGCATTTTATTGTGTGGATGTATTATAATTTCTTAGAACAAACCTAAATAGATAGACATTGGGTGGTTTCCAAACTTTTAACTATTACCAAGATAAAAAAGCTACAGTGAACAACCTTGCATATGCATTTTCTTATATATGTGTGTGTACATATGTGTGGTAGACAAATGTCCACTTTAATGCTTGTAAAAGGTTTCTGAGTCTCCCCAACTACCTGGAGACCCCATATTATCTATATAATCTATTCAGCTATGAGACACTTGACAGAATAAGTGACATGCATGTGCCCACATGTATGTGTCCAGAAGTAGAACTCTTGGGTCCAAACTGCATGGGCAATTTTGATGAATATTGCCAAATTGCCTTTCATAAGAGATATACTGTTTTCCACCATAAATATATATGGGTGCTTGTTTCTTTACATAGAGGGCCATAGTTTTCAATGAACTCAGTTGTTTTCTAAATAAAAAACAAAAAAAGACAATAACAACAAAACACACACACACAAAAACAACAAAACAAAACAATAGTTTTATAGTCCCTGAGCCAGAATCAGGCTTTATTTTTTCCCTGTGTAGGAAAGTTCATTCTTCTAAGTTGCAGACAGCCTCATCCAAGTGCAAACAGATTCTATTCTAAACATGGACCTCAAGTTATTACATTTCTAAATATCTTTTCTTCTGGTTTCTGCTAAAATTTCTGTTTACATGATACATTTCCTTTTAACTATTTCTTGTTGAAATTTGAAATATTTGATCCATCAGGATGGAATGGTGGTTTGCTCCAATTGGAGATAATAAGCTTGTGTTGATGAATACTATAAAATCATTCCACTTCTTTACTTAAAGAAGGGTTCCCTGAGGCTAAACATTATCAAATTCTACCTTATTGTCAGAAATATTATCAGTTTGTGAGATACAAAGAACTAAAATCCCTCACACATTTATAACTTATCTTTCTATGCTAAAAATCACTTAAAATATAAAATCATTTTTTCAGAAAATTATTTTTCAGATAATTTACCCATAAGGAAAAACAGGAAAACAAGCTTGTTATTACTATTAACATAGTTTGCATTTAAATAATGACATGAGTTTGACAGAAATTTTATAATGCTTTGGTATATAACCCCATATAAATAAGTAGAATTTGGGGTCCTGTTTAGGTGTGGTGTTATAGCAATAACCACAATAATTCACATTTTTTTGGTGTTTTGTAGTTTATAAAGCACTTCCAAGTACATGATAGTAATTTCAGCTGCCATTGGTTGTACACAAGGGCTGTCTAGAAAAAAATCCAGTCATAAGTGCCTCTTTTTCATATTACATGGTTGGATACTTTTCCATACAGCCCTCACATACCAGGTATTCTGATAAACTAAAAGTATTAGTCTCTTTTTGCCCAAGATGAGGGGAATGAAAATGCATTATTTGTTTAAGGTAAAAAAGCCAGTGAATGGTAAATCATAGAGACAGGAAGTCGAGCTGAGGTTGTCAAGGGCTAGGAGAACAGGGGAACAGTGAATTATTGTTTAATGGGCACAGAGTTTTAGTTTTGCAAGATGAAAAGAGTTCTGAAGATGGATGGTGGTGACAGCTGAACAGCAATATGAATGTACCTAATATCACTGAACTGTATACTTAAAAATGGTTAAGGTGATAAATTGTATGCTATGTGTATTTTATTATGATAAGAAAAATTCGAGGAAAAAACACCAGTGAATGATGAAGCCTAAAATCTTATTTCATTTCTATCTAACCATGTCTTTGTATTTAGAGCAGTTATTATCCCCAGGTTACAGATCAGAGGACTGAACTGATTTAAGTCACACAATTATCAAGTGGCAGAATGGAGTTCAATCCAATGGAAGTGATTTTATAATAAAACCAGAAGCTAGGTATAAGAAATCAAAATAAAACCAAAGGCTCATGTAACCATTAAGGGCTAGATAAGCTTGTGTTAATCACTTTACCTGCCTAGGCCTTAGTTTACTCAGTTATAAAATAAAGGGACAGGTATAGATCAAAGCTATTTTTTTAGTTTAACATTTCATACCCTTGTTTACAGTAAGAAATGTTTTGTATTGACCCAGCGCATGCACATACACACACAAGCACACCGCCTTTTCCTAGGTCTGTTTTTTTTAGAAGCAGACTTTGAGATAAGGATTCAAGTGGAAGTGATTTATCAAGAATGTGTTTCCAGAAGAAACTAGTATGGAAGTAGAGAAGGCAGAGCAGAAAAGCTGTTGAAATCAACCAAGGGTAAAATTTCAAGTGAAGCCGTAGCCTGATGTGCTGGGGAGCTCTGGAGCATAAAACACATCCCAGAATTTGACTCTGTGAAGCAAGAGAGATGGGATTTCTATTTCATATTTCATCCCTAGTTGATCACTGGTTATAGGCCACCCCAGCATGATGTAACCTCCCATGCATTTCAGTGCATGGTACTTGTGCTAGCCAGTCCCCAAAGGAGGCCCCCAGTGGTCTCTGTCTTGTCGTATTCACACCTTTCCTCCTACTCTTCCATGGCTGGTCTGTGTAACCAATCAAATATAGCAGAAGTGGTGGTATGTCACTTCCGAGATTAAGATATAAAAGATAGTGGTTTCCATCTTGAATTCTTTCTTTCTTGGATTATGGCCTCCAGGGGAAGAAAGGTCTCATTTCATAAGCAGTCTTATGAAGAGCCCTATCACATGGGATCTCATAAGGAACTGAGGCCTGCCAGCAATCACATGAGTGAGTTTGAAGGCAACTCCTCCAGCTTCAATCAAGCCTTGAGATGACTGTAGTTCCTCTGAACAGATTTACTGAGGTCTCATGAGACATCCTGAGACAGAATTACCCACCTCAATTGCTCTCAGATTCTTGACCTCAGAGACTGTGTAAGATAATACATTTTTCTCATTTTAAATTGCTAGATTTTTAAAATTTTTGTTATGCACCAACAGACAAATAATACAAATACATTAGGCCAATGTGTCTCTAGCAGCTGAAGGATAGTTTTCTGAAGAACTACAGGGAGGATTCTTTAGGAGAAACACAAAAATGCTGGGGACTGGGCAGAACCAGAAAGAGACCCGAGGTGGGCAGAGGATCAACCATGTCTGTTACCCCCTAAAACAAGTGTTTTATGAAATAATACTTACCCTTTTACATGCAATGCACTTTGATAATTTTATATGGTTATATTCTTATTTGCATTTCTAAATGCTGCACATGAACCCTTAAATTGATTTCACAATCCTCACAGGCTGTGACCTGCAGTTGAAAAACCGTGAACATAGTAATCTTTGAGGTCCCTTTCAGATCTAAACTTTCATATCATAATTAGGAGAGTCATTACAGTGACAATTAATATTTACTGAGCATCCACTATGCCAGAACTGTTTCCAGCACTTCACATATATTGCTTCATGTGAAGACAATAAGGTAGGCACTATATTAATATCGTCATTTTACAGATGTGAAGACTGGTAAGTGGCAGAGGCCAAAAGTGAATCTAGGCAGTCTGACTCCAAAATCTACTGCCAAGAGTGCAGAAGCCTATGTCAGACAGTTTGTGATCAAATTCTGATGTCAATAATCAATAAGTGTTTCTAATTATGATTATGATATAATTATTGGAAGCCAATAATTGATGGCTTCCAATCAATTATTGATGGACATAATTCTAACAAAAGGAAGTTTAGGGCCAGGGTTACGTACATTGATGGAATTCAGTGGTCAACTCATTGATAATAAGCTCAATGTTCTGCTCTGCTTTAGCCATGCCAGCCCAGTTTAACTGTACATTTAACCCACTTAGGTATTTAAAAAAGATGGGGCTCTGGCTTGGGTTATATAATATCTCCATCCTTTAATGAATATTTCACTGTAAATAGATAGAAGGATTTTCAACATACTCATTTTTATATATTGGTTTGTTAAATTACAAAGAAATTTTCTAATAAATGAATATAACTAAAATAGATTAGTTACCATTATGTAGAGGATATTCTTACTAGAGGCAATGAACACTAATTAATCTTTGGATTTCAAAAATAAGGTCAACAAAAATTATGATATAAACAACTAAAATAGTTTTTAAAAAACTACGTATAAGCTGGATACCTGGAACTACCATCCTTTTGACTGAATTCTTCTGAGTCAAGCCTCCCATCAATTATATCTTTCATGTCACAGGAATATAGTATTCATCACAGGTATTAGAGTCAGTATAAAAGCACAACATCCTTTTAATAAAATATTATCAGTAATCAAAGATTTCTATACCTGCTGAGTGAATGATCTGGAGCTGGACACATGTAGGGGATATATGTCAGGAGTATGTGGTAAAGTGACTTGGATTATTTAGAGAGCAGAAAGAAAATAAAACTGGTTTATGTCCCACTTCAGGTACTACAATGTGATTATGGATTACAAAGCAAGAAGAGTGACTGCAATCTAGCCTGAAATACTGTTAGCAGAGGTAAGACACTATTTTCTTGTTACCTACTTTTTTAAATAAATGTCATAAAGAGGGGAATTACAGAAGGTATCATAGCTCCCCAAAACCAAATATAAATCTAGATGTCCTGGAAAATTAATTTAAAATGTTTTATAGTTACAAAAGAAATACATGTTTTTATGGAACATTTATAAATGCAGAAAATGAAAAAAAAAAAAGAAAAAGTCCAGAATGATATCAGATCATGAGATAATACTTACCAACGTGTGTGTGTGTATCTCCAAATTGGCATCCTATATATGATTATTTACAATTTCATTTTTTTACCTAAAATCATACTCTGAAAATTTCCCTGTGTCAAAGTGTTCTACTTCAATATTAATTTCATGGCTGTATAGAATTCCATTCTATGGACATAAAATTTGTAACGGTCAGTATTCAGTTAGGCAAACAGAAACCACTCTATATATTTAATGCAGAAATAGATTTAATGCTAATAATCTGCTATGAAGTTACAAAAAGTGCTAAAAAAGAAGAAAAGTATTAGTTAGCTATTGAAAGCCCACCCTTAGGTCTAGTCCTGAATGATTTTCTGAATTCCAGGATAAAAGTCATTTTGGGTGCTCAAGTAGAGACCTTTTAAACACACATATATATTAATGAAGACAGAAATGTAGATGAATGGACATGTGCTCAAATTTCATCCAAGCAGTTTCTCAAATCAAGTCAGGGTTTTTCCCTTAAGTCTTAAAACTTTAATATTTTAATCCTTTGGGTAGAGGGCTTCCTTTATAAAATATTTTTCTTTTCTATTATGAATGGTATATATGATTATTTATAAATTTGGGGAAGTAGAATTATATAAAAAAGGAAATAAAATCACCTATAACCCCACTACCCAGAGCTACCAGTTGGAAAATTTCATATGCATTTTCTTCCAATTTCTTTTGTATATATTTTTACATAGTTGAAGTCATACTGCATATACATTTTTCTACTGTTTTTTTCTCTTAATATTACAACTAAAATGTTGCTTTATGACTAAAAAAGTTCTTCATATACATTTCTAATAAGTGTAAACTAGTCCCTTGCTTGGATGTACTATATATTGGAATTATGCATTTTAAAAGCTGTTCTCCAAATTTATTCACACTAGAAGTAAGTCATATTCAATTCCTCCTTTTCCTTCATTACCCGAATCCACTCAGTCCTGAGGGCTCTCTATTCTGTTTCTGAACAGTTTTTCTTTTTTCTTTTTCTTTTTTTTTTTTTTAATCTATCCCAGAGGATTCAATCCCAGCTAGAGTATCTAGGGAGCTTTCATTTATTATGAATTATGTTATTATGAATTTACTCAAAAATTTTTTATTGTTAAATTTATTGGAGTGACATTGGTTAGAAAATATTACATAGGTTCTGGCTGTAAAATTCTACAATACGTCGTGTATGTGTTGCGTTATGTGTTCACCACCCAGAGTCAGTTCTCTTTCCATCACCATATATCTGACCCACCTCCCTCCTTTTCCACTCCCTTTCCCTTCCCCTCAGGTAACTACTAAACTATTCACTATGTCCATGAGTTTATGCTTCTTTGTTGCTTTCAGTTTTATATTCCACATATGAGTGAAGTCATATGGCTCTTGTTTTTTTCTGTCTGGCTTATTTCACTTAGCATGATGATCTCAAGGTCCGTTCATTTTGTTGCAAATAGCAGTATTTCATCTTTTCTTATAGATGAGTAATATTCCATCATGTTTATATACCACAGTTTCTTTATCTGGTCATCTATCAAAGGGCACTTTGGTAGTTTCCATGACTTGGCCACTGTGAATAGCACTGTAATGAACATAAGGCTCTGTGGACTAAGGTTTACAAATTTTTGGGATAGATAACCAGAAGGGGGATTGCCAGGTCATATGGTATTTCATTCCCAATTTTCTGAAGAAGCTTCACATTGTCTTCCATAGCAGTTGTACCAATTTGCACACCCACCAGCAGTGTACAAGAGAGTTCCTTTTTTCCCACACCCTCTCCAGCACTTTTTATTCCTTGTGTTGTTGATAACAGCCATTCTTAAAAGGTGTGAGGTGGTATCTCATTGTGGTTTTGATTTGCATTTCCCTAATAGCTAGTGAAGTTGAGCATTTTTTCATATGTCTGTTGGCCATTTATACATCTTCATAGGTGAAGTGTTTGTACAGGTCCTCTGCCCACTTTTTAACTGAACTCTTTGTTTTTTCGTTGTTGAGTCACATGAGTTTTTATATATTTTAGATATTAGCTCCTTATCAGATGCATTGTTTGCAAATATTTTCACTCACTCAATTGGCTGTCTCTTTGCTTTGTTGATAGTTTCTTTCACTGTGCAGAAGCTTTTTAGTTTGATATAGTCCCATTCATTTATTTTTGCTTTTACTTCCCTTGCCTTTGAGGTCAGGTTTATGAAGTCCTCCCTGAGCTCAAGGTCTATAAGTTTAGTACCAATGTTTTCTTTTATACAGTGTATTGTTTCCGGTCTTATGTAGAGGTCTTTAATCCACTTTAAATTAATTTTAGTATATGGTGGCAGTTCACAGTTCAGATTTACTCTTTGCACAAGATTTTCCAATTTTCCCAGCGCCATATACTGAAGAGGCTTTCTTATCCCCATTGTATATTTTTTGCTCCTTTATCAAAAATTATTTGTCCATATATTAGTGGATTTATTTCTGGGTTTTTTATTCTGTTCCATTTGTCTGTGTCTGTTTTTCTGCCAATACCAAGCTGTTTTGATTATTGACACTTTGTAGTATAAATTGAAATCGGGGAGTGTGATACTTCTAGTCTTATTCTTTTTATATATGATTGTTTTTGCTATTTGAGGTCTTTTATGGTACCATACAAATCTGATAATTTTTTTATCTATTTCGTGAAAGAGTATTTCTGGGATTTTGATACAAATTGCATTAAATATGTATATTGCTTTTGGTAATATGGCCATTTTAAAAATGTTAAGTCTTCCAATCCATACACACAGAATCTTTTCATTTATTTGTGTCTTCTTCAATTTCTTTTAATAGTGTGTTATAGTTTTCAGTGTATAAGTCCATGATGTTCCTTGTTAATTTGCAGGTATTTTATTTTTTTGTTGCGATCACAAAATGTATTGATTCTCTCATTTTTTTCTGAAATTTTGTTGTTTGTATATAGAAATGCAACTAATTTTTGTATATTAATTTTGTATCCTGAAACTTTACTGTATTCATTTATTGTTTCTAATAGTTTTCTGGTGGAGTCTTTGAAATTTTCTATATAAAAGATCATGTCCTCGGCAAATAGTGACAGATTGACTTCTTCTCTCCCAATTTGGATACCTTTTATTCCTTTCTCTTGCCTGATTGCTCTGGCTAGAACTTCTAGTACTATATTGAATAGCAGAGGTAACAGGGGGGTATCCTTGTCTTGTTCTTGATTTTAGGGAAATGGGTTTCAGCTTTTCCCTATTCCATATGATATTAGCTGAGGTTTTGTCATATATGGCCTTTATTATGTCGAGGTACTTTGCTTAAATACCCATTTTATTCAATGTTTTGATCATAAATGGACATTGTTTCTTCTCAAATGCTTTTTCTGCATCAATTGATATGATCATATGATTTTTATCTTTTATTTTGTTTAGGTGATGTATCACATTAATTGATTTGAATATGTTGAACCATCTTTGTGCTCCTGGGATGAATTCTACCTGACTGTGGTGTATAATCTTTTTTATGAATTGTTGTATTCTATTTGCAAATATTTTGTTTAGTATTTTTGCATCTGTGTTCATCAGAGATATTGGTGTATAGTTTTCTTTTTTGTATTATCCTTACCAGGTTTTGGTATTAGAGTAATGTTCACCTTGTAGAATGAGTTGGAAAGTATTACCTCATCTTCAATTTTTTTGGAAGAGTCTAAGAAGGACAGGCGTTAATTCTTCCTTGAATGTTTGATGAAACTCATTGTGAGACCATCTGGTTAGGGGCTTCTGCCATTGGGGAGATTTTAGATGATTCTCTACTGTTGATTGGTGTATTTAGATTGTCTAGTTCTTCTTGGTTCAGTCTAGGTCACTATATATTTCTAAAAATGTGTCCATTTCTTCCAGGCTGTTAAATTTGGTGGCATAAAGATTGTTCATATTATTTCCTTATGGTCCTTTGTATTCCTGTGATATCAGTTGTTAATTTCTCCCCTTTCATTTCTAATTTTTGGATATTTTTGTCCTTGGGTTCAGGGGGTTGTCAATTTTATTGATTTTTTCAAAGAATCAGCTCTTTGTTGCATTAGTTTTTCCAATTGTCTTTCTGTTCTCAATTTCATTTAGCTCTGCTCTAGTTTTTATTATTTCTTTCCTTCTGTTGACTTTGGATTTTTTCTGTTCCTCTTTTTCTAGTTCTTTAAGATGGGATGTTAGGAGGCTTACTTGTGATTTTTCTAGTTTCGTAAGTTAGGCCTGAAATGATATAAATTCCTCTCTTATTACTGCTTTTGCTGTGTCCCAATAATTTTGATATGTTCCATTTCCATTGTTATTAGTTCCTATGTATTTCTTAATCTCTTCTTTTATTTCTTCTTTGAGCTAGTCATTTTTAAATAACATGTTGTTTAATCTCCATGTATATGTCATTTTTTTCTGCTTTCTTTTTGCAGTTGATCTCCAATTTCAAAGCTTTGTGGTCTGAGAATACACTTAGTATGATTTCAATCTTCTTGAATTCGCTGAGGCTAGTTATGTTTCCCAGCATATAGGCTATCCTTGAGAATGTTCCATGTGCACTAGGAAAGAAGATATAGTCTTGAGTTGTCAGATGAAGTGTCCTGTAAATGACAATTCTGGCCAGCTGCTATAATGCATTCTTTAAAGCTAATATTTCCTTATTTATTTTCTGTTTGGATGATCTATCCATAGCTGTTAAGGAGGTGTTTATGTCCTCTACTATAACTGTGTTTTTGTCAGTTTCTCCTTTTAGATTTGTTAGTAGTTGCTTACCATAATTGTGTTTTTGTTAGTTTCTCTTTTTAGATCTGATAGTAGTTGCTTTGCAAATTTTGGTGCTTCCTGATTGGGGGCATATATATTTATGAGTGTCATGTCTTCTTGTTGTTATATTGTCCCTTTTGTCACTATGAAATGTCCATCTTTGTCTCTTGTTACTCTTTTTTTTATCCTGAAGTCTGTTTTAACAGATATCAGTATGGCAAGCCCTGCCTTTCCCTGGATACAATTTGCTTAGAGTATTGTTTTCCACCCTTTCACTCTGAGCTTGTGTTTGTGATTATGGTTGAGGTGTGTCTCTTAGAGACAGCATATGGATGGGTTTTGTTTTTTAATGCAGTCTGCTACTCTGTGCCTTTTTATTGGTGAAATTAGTCCACTTACATTTAGGGTGATGACTAACATATAAGGATTTCCTATGGCCATTACTTCCTTCCTTTTTCTTTTCTGTTGTCCCAAGTCTTCCCCATTTATTTTGATTTTTTGTTTCAGGTTTAATAGCCTTCTTCAGTATTTCATAAAATGTCAGTCTTGTGTTGGAGAATTCTGTCAGCTTCTGTATGTCTGAAAAGGTTTTTATTCCTCTTTCATCTAAGGTACAATTTTGTTGGATACATTATTCTTGGCTGGAAGTTTCTCTCTTTTCATATTTTGAATATTTCATTCCACTCCCTCCTGCCTTGTAGAGTTTCCAAGCTTTTCCCCACCTGGCTGTCTTAAGAATTGTCTCTTTGTCTTTTATTTTTGACATCGTCAGTATAATGTGCCTTGCAGAACATCTGCTGGGGTCCAGGTATCTAGGGGAGCGATTTTCTTCTTTAATTTGGGTCCCAGATCTTTCCATAGGTTTGGAAAGTTCTCATCTACTATTTCCTTGAGTAAGCTCTCTGTAGAGTTCAGTTCTGCATCTTCTGCTATTCCTATTATTCTAATGTTCTTTCTAATGGAGACAGATAGTTCTTGTAGAATTGTTTCAGTTCTTTTGACTCTGAAGTCCCTATCTTCTTCTTTCCGCATTGTTTCCATGTTCCAATCTCCGATATCACTAATTTGTTCCTCCAACTGGTTGGTCCTGTTTCCTATGGTAATTAGTTCATTTCTCAGTTATTTTATTGCATTATTTATCTCTTGAATTTGTATTTGACTCTTTTCCATATTTTCAATTTCTTTGTTAAAATGTTCCTTTTGTTCACAGTTGTTTTTTCTTTTTCTTTTTTCTGAGATCATTTATCTGTGTCTGGGTGCTTTGCCAACATTCTTTCAGCACTCTGTGTGTCTTAAAAACTGAGTTTTGTGTTTTGTGTCACTTAGATCATATATTTCCAGATCTATAGGTTCCTTTTCTAGAGCTTTTTCATTTTTGTTCTGAGTGGTTTTGAATCCTAAGCTACTCATTGTATTTGATGTGTTTCTTTTTCTGGGCATGAGGGCTATTTTCATGGCAGATATAGAGAGGTCTCTCTCTCTCTCTCTCTGTCTCTCTCTCTCTCTGTCTCTCTCTCTCTCTCTCTCTCTCTCTCTCTCTCCTCCCCCCCTTCCTTCCTTAACCTTCCTTCCTTCCTTTCTCTTCCAGGTTGGTATTGCTATAGTGTTTTCTGTCATTTTTATCTTGGTTATTTGAACTCCTATCTCTGGGTGCTTTCCTGCAAGGCGGGCTTCCCTTCTTTCAATCTAGTCACCTTGGCCTTGATGTGCCTCCTTTTTTGGAAAACATGGTGGGAGATAGTGTGCTATGCCTCTGAGATCAGTGCAGGAAAAAGCTGCTGTGCCTGTGTTTTGGAGTTTTCCTGAGTTCTAATTCTGGTTTCCGCAGGTGCAGGGTTTGTTGGAAAGGGTGCAGATTTGTTTGCCTTTTTCTATCCAGCTGGCTGTAGAGCACACATTAGGTAGAATTGGTGGGGCAAGCCTTGGGAGAGAGTTAGGGGAAGCAACCAGGCTCAGTATCTTTGATTTCTGCCTCAGTTTGAGGTTGGCATGGTCTACAGCTGCTTTGTTTCCTGCAGTAGCTCCTCTGGTTGCTGACTCCACTGCAACACTAGTCTGTTTGTCAGGGATGCCCAGGTGCACTGGCATGGAACAGGCCGGGAGCAGACTGTGATCACATTGGTCACAGGCCAAGTGTGTACCACTGGCTCAGTTTTATCCTTTCTTTTGAGCCAGCATTTCATTCAGGACCATGTCTTATTCTGGTCAGTATTTCCACAGCAGCCAGCTCTCAGTTTCAAACTTGCCCAGAGCTAATTTGTGGTCCTGGTGCCACACTGCATTTGGGGGCTGTATTCTTGCCCAGAGCAGTTCAGATGTTTTGTTCAGTATCTAACTTACCCTGGGGCATAGCCCTCCAGTTGGGACCTTAGTGCACTGTGGTTCAATCAGGGTTTCAACTCACCCATGGTCTCACAGGGTTTCAGCCACTCTCACCTCCACTCTTGTCACCACTGGGCCTCCAACCTGTGTTGCTCCTCAGCCAGTGCCCCCTGGCTCCCTCCTCGCTCCTTCTGTCAGACACAGGTGGGTCATGTTCTGCAGCTGTGTCTCCACTATGCTCTCTTCCCATTCACCCCCCTTTCTCTGACCTTCAAGTGTTTTCTTGCAATGCATGGATCTCTCAGCTGAGAATGTGCCACTAGAGTGTACCATGCTGGGTCTCAGTTGTTCAACTGCATTTTCCAGGAGAGGTTTCAAGGATGTCCTCTCTCACTGCCATCTTAGGTCCCTTTAGGAAGCTTTTAAAAAATACTGATTGCTGGGACCTCACCACAAACCAAGTCAATCAGAAAATCTAGGGGATAGACTCCAGGCATCCATACATCTAAAAGCTACCCAGTGCATTTTATTAATAATGTAGTCAAAAGTTCACAAGCAGTGCTCTGGCCCCTCCTCCAGTCCTACTGACACTGAGGTCCAGACCTCATCAATTAAGTTATTGCAGTTACCTCCCAACTCTTTTCCTGCAGCCTCTGATCCTTTATACTACTTCCCAAATTACTTCCCTAAAACACAGATCAAGTCATGTCATTCCCCTACTGAAAGGCTTCACTACTCCCAACTGCTTACATGTGAGAGTCTAACTTGGCCTGAGCAAGGCCCCTCTCCACCACAGCTCAACACTGCTGCATCCTTTCCTCCAATGCACCTCACTACTCTTCTGAGTAAGCTTTCTTCTGTTCATCCTCTTACCTAGCCTGTAATCTTCTCTATTCCTCAAAAACCTCCATTATCTCACTCATACTTCAAGGTCCATCTCAAATATCATATCTTTCTTCAATCAGTCAATGATCATGTATTGAGTGACTACTAAGTACCATCCATTTGTACATTTTTATTTGCATTGCTACTATATCTAGGTTCTGGGGATAAAACAGTGAACAAAACAGACAGAAAGATCTGCCTTTGTAGAGTTTAATGGGAGAGGTGAACAACAAAACAAGTTTGCAAATAAGAAAATGTTAGATAAATGTGATGCAGAGAATTAGAACATATAGCAACTGCATAACTATTTTCAACTAGGTGGCTATTTTTGACTCGGTGGTTATTTTCATCTGAAATGGCCTTTCTGAGAAGTTAACATCTATACTGAGATCTGAATGACAGGAGGGAAGGGACCAACCATTCAGAGTTTAGGGGGCAAAGCATTCTAAAGACAGGAGCAGCCAGTGTGAAGGGTGAAGGTGAAACTACGACTAAAGAGCAGAAAGAAGGCCAGAGCCCACAGGGGGAAAGGGAGAGTAGTGGGAAAGTCAAAGCCAGCTCATGTACACTTTCTAAGTCAGGGTAAAGGGTTGAGATTTGATTCTCTGTGCGATGATGGGAAGCCACCAGAGGGTTTGTGTTTGAACAAGATGACTCCAGTTGCTATATGAACAACAGATCAAGAGGGTGACAATAGGAGCAGGGACAGGTAGATGCTTTGGTGGCAGTCTACTAAATTTAAGGCAAATAAAAATGTAAAGCTTCCCTTGCTTTTGGGAAAAAATATGAAAATTGTTATTATCTAATAGTACCTGGATGGGTTGACCTCTCTCTAGCGCCCTGTGCACCATCTTTGCCCCTGCTACTGAGCCTTGCTGACCTACTGACAACTCTCAAACACACCACAGGGCCTTTGGACATGCTGTATTTATGTTATTTGTGTGTGTGATAAATACGCATAACATAAAATTTACTATTTTAACCATTTTAAAGCACACAGATTAAAGGCATTAAGTACATTCACAGTGTTATACAGCCATCACCACTATCTAGCTCCAGAACGTTTTTATCACCTCAAGAAGAAACCCCTTTACCTATCAAGCAGTCACTTCCCGTTCCCCTCTCCCTGAGTTCCAGGAAATATTAATCTGCTTTCTGTCTCTATGGATTTGCCTGTTCTGGATAGCTCATATAGTATAATATAAATATGTGGTTTTGTGACTGGCTTCTTTCACTCAGTATAGTTTCCAAGGTTCATCCATATTGTAGTATGTGTCAATACTTCCCTCGTGACTAAATAATATTCCATTACATGGGTACACTCATTTTGTTTATCCATTCATCAGCTGATAGACATTCATTTAGGTTGTTTCCACCTTTCAGTTACTGTGACTAATGCTGCTGTAAACATCCATGTACAAGTTTTTGTTTAAACATCTGTTTTCAATTCTTTTGGGTATATGAGGTTGGACAATTAATTTCATGAACTCATCCTAGAAAATATGCTACGTACCTCATTGCTGAATATCACTATGGTCACCTTCGAAGTACTTTCCTTGGGAAGCTATGCACCCATGCCAATACATAGTCCACCCTTCCAAGCAATTTTGGAACTTTTTTTCTGGAATGTTCATCATAGCTATTGTCACACCCAAAATCTTGCCAAGTTTATGGCACATTACTGAGTTGTTTGTACAGTATTGCCAATGTAAGTGCACGGTGGCAAGTTCATGAATTTAATTGTCAGATTTACATTACTAAATATTCACATTTATCTTTACATTTAAATATTTTTGCTAGAACAGTTCAAGTTTTCAGGAATCTGGACCTAGTAGATACCCTAAAAAAAACTCCAGACAAAACTAAAATGGCGAGTTGATCTGACGGGCACCATTTGTTAATATCATATATTAACTCATATTATTATCAATGATGCTCAGCAGTGTCCCTGTTGGATTGAAAATTGAGATTTCTGACTCCTTTACAGAGTAATTATGAAAGAACAAAACCTTTTGAGGCTAAGGCTACCTACTGTGTTTGTAGTCTTCAGTATTCTTTCCCAGCTGCTGTCTGGAGACTATAAAAGTGGAGGGGAAATCTCCTTTCTGAAGTTGGGTTTAAACTTATTAAAGTAGGGATGGTGTCCCTCAACTTGACTCCTATTAGGACCACCTGAAGAACTTTAAAAACTGCTGGGTCCACACCCCACACCCAATGACTCAGGCAGTCATAATTTTTTTAAAGCTCTCCAGGTAATGCAAATGAGCAACCAGAGTTGAGAATCATAGTGCAGGGTCTTTCTTTCTAATTTGTCCCTAATCTTTTTTCACCAGCACTTATATTCCTCTCTACTCCCCTCTATACCCACATAAACTTTTGTTACGGTTGAACATTTCCTTAAGCAAGTTCTCCTCTTCCTCATATTTGTGTTCTGTTCATACAACGACCTCACTGACCTGGGAGCATGTACAAGTAACTCATTGGAGGTAATAATTAGTCCAGCAACAATTGACCTTGGCAGGCTTTCCTCAATCATTACTGTTTTTTTTTTTTTTTCTTTCACAAGAGGCATCCTTAACATCATCCACAATTGAGTTAGCCTGTGATAGCATTGCTATTTTGACTACAGTCTCTCAGGAATCAAGCTAAGTCTCCCACAGAATCTGTGCCATGTGTTCCTCTACAAACCAGCCACAGGAAATCTGGGTGGAATATATATTATTTTTTTTTACTTGGATATAATTCACATGCCATACAAGCCACCCTTTAAAAGTGTACAATTCAGTGTTTTTTATTCACAAAATTGGGCAACCATTATCATTTTCTAATTCCAGAACATTTCTGTCACTCTAAAAAGAAAACCCCTACTCATTAACAGTCACTCCTCATTCTTGCTGCCTCCCCCAACCTCTAATCTATTTTTGTCTCTGTGGATCTGTCTGTTCTGGAGGTTGCTTACAAATGTACCATTCCATATGTGGTCTTTTGTGTCTAGCTGCTTTCACTTACTTCATTTTCAAGGTTCATACATGTTGTATTTGTACTTCATTCCTTTTGGTGGCCAAATAATTTTCCATTGTATGGATGTACTATATTGTATCTATTCATTAATAATTGATGGACAATGTGGCTGTTACTACTTTTTGGCTATGATAAATGGTGCTATGAACATTCAAGTGCAAGCTTTTGAATGAAGATATGTTTTCATTTCTCTCAGGTATCTAGGAGTGGAATTGCTGGGTCATATGGTAACTATATTTAGCTTTGTGGGGAACTTCCAAATTGTTTTTGAATATTACTTTTTGACCTTGATACAGTTCTCTTTCCTGCGTGTGAGGTGGTCTATACTTGTTAGGATGGGGAAAATGTTTCTTAGGCACTTTAAACCTTTTTTTTATTGTTGTTATCTGTTTAACGTTTTATGTTTAGGGAGAATGATCCCTTCATACAGAAGCTTCTTGTCATTCACTTTTATTATTTCAAAATGTGAGAAAATCTAAAAAGTGGAGTGCCTGTGGTGGCAAGGATTTGGGGTGTCTGTCTGAGGTCCTGTGTTCATCCCCCCAGCTGTATCTCTGGTCACCTGTCAGTATGTTCTTGGCACAGACAAGGCCTGCTTGTTACAGAAACATGAGTAGGGCCACTTTCATCTGATAAACCCTGGTGGGGCGTTTAAATGCAGAAACGGGATTGCTTTTCCAGGATACCAATAAACCTCATGTAGCCAAGTGAAGAGAGCCCTGCAAATGTAAACTCCTACTATGTACTATGTACAAAGCAGAAACTTACGTGCCATGGCTGCCTGGAAGGCGTCGTCGTGACCTCGGACCCAATCTCCCGGTTCTCCCAACCCTCCCTGCCAGCTGTCCTGTTTCTCCGCTGGGGGTCTGAGCCTGCGCGGGCTTGCAGGCACGGGCAGCCTTCTCAGCATGCGCAGTCGCTGCTGGGCTCGCTCCTTCGGTGGGTGCTCCGCGGGGTGCGCGCTCACGCACGCGCACAGCCTCGCCTGCGCGAGCACGGGGCCTCTCGCGGCACGCGCCCCGCCCCGCCCCGCCCTGCCCCGCCTCCTCCCCCCTCCCGCGCGCCCGCCCGCCGCCCGCCGCCGCCGCCACCGCCGGAGCTCTGTAGTATGGCATCGAGGAGAATGGAGACCAAACCTGTGATAACCTGTCTCAAAACCCTCCTCATCATCTACTCCTTCGTCTTCTGGGTGAGTGGCCAAGCCGGGCCGGTGGCCAGGCCGCTGTCGGTCAGTCCGTACAGTGATGCTCTGAGAAAGGAAGCGGGAGGAAAAACCCCAAACCAAAAATCAAATCTTGGCCCCCTCCTTAAGGAGACAGGCGCAGGGTGCTGAGCCGGGGCTGCAGGATGGAGGGGTGCAGGCTTGGGGCTGCTTGGATCCTGGACCTCTCCCCGCACAAGATGCAAGGGGCTGCGTGGCGGCGGTGACTGCAGGTTGTCGACCTTCCCAATTTTTTTTTTTTTTTAATGCACTGATTTATTTTTAAGCTCCTTGGATGAGGTCAGCCTCTGGGGAAAGTTGAGGGTTTATTCGTTTATTTTCCTCTCTGGACACCCCTCTCCAACCTCCTTCACCAGCCTGTTTGCGGCGCCAGTTGAAGCTAACCTGTGGCCAGCTGGGAGCGGGCTCAGGAGCGCAGGGTTTGATCCCAAATTCCTGGTTATTCCGGACCCCGCAGGGCTGCGAGAGGGATGCGCCAGGAGCCTTGTGCCTGCCTGGCAGGGCAAGGGTGACCAGGGCCCCTCAAGCGCACTGATGGAGGGCGGGCTCCAGCGCTGCGCGAAGACGCACAGAGGAGAGAGGGTCTTACATAAACCTGGGGCATCTTTGAGCTTTCTCGGCGACCCAGGAGATGGGTCTTCCGACCCTTTCCACATTCCCCTCCACCCTTACACTCTTCATCTGCTCTTTCTGTCATTGCGTGAGCTCAATCCGCAGAGCCCTGGGGGAGGACTCCCACCACTTGGTGACAGCAATAGCGCCCCAACTCTGCTCCCCATCTAACTGGTGCTGCTACCGGTCCTTGAAGCTCAATGCAGAAGGGTGACGTCAGCCCCTCAGCCGAGGCCTCGGGGGGCTGCGTGGTGCACCTCGCAGAGGGATGCGCCCTTCTGCGCGTGGGGGAAGGGGGTGGAGGAGGGGGCTCAAGGCTTGTGCCTTACCTCATCCTGTTTGGCAATTCGTGGAATCAGTGCGGGATTGACACTGCAGTGATTCACTTGGAGGGGGGTGGTATCTAAAGAACATTACCTGCTATTTCTCTTTTCATGGATAGGGCCTCCTTCTCTCCAAGTTCCCCATTCCCACACCAAGCCACAGACACCCTGCAGAAGAATGAATGTCTGCCATTACCCCTCACCCGCACCCCTTCCCCAATAATCTGGGTCACTTCAGCTTCCAAAGCAGTCATTTTGAAACCTGAGGCTCTATAGAAAAAGCTAGTCGTGCCTTTGGTTGTTCATCTTCATGCCACCGCCTCACCCCACAAAACATTAACCCTAATTTTGTTGAGATTGGACACAGTGCTGTATGAGGTACCCAGCCTGGACTTGATGGTGAACCAGGCTGTTTGTAATGACCAAGGCAGGGGCTGAAATTTATTAAGGATTAAAAAAAACATCCCTAATGCTTCCCCCACTCCACTTCCACGAGCATTTACTTGTCGCTGGCATTGATGGTTTTTCAGGTCAGAGAAATTGAGGACTCTGGGGACCAGGCATACCAAGAGCTCTGCGATGAGATAAGATATATTAACTGGTATATCACACAGGGCAAACACAGAAACGCACTTTATCTAGACTGAAAACAACACGGGTTGAAAATTTCCAGTAGTCGAATTGTGAGCTATCATAGGTTCTGCCTGGAAAAAAGCAATAATGCATGCTGCTTGCTGAAACTTCCCAGTAACCATTCCTGGGGACTGGTTTAGGGTTTTGCTTAATTTCTTTCTGTTTGGCCCTTTAATATTTATTTGACTTCCTTATTGTTACTGGATTAAATCATATGGGTAATTATTTTTAGCTTCCTGAAAAATAAGGTTTATAGTATATACAAAGGAATGTTGTTCTTTCAGCATCACTGCTTGCTAGTAAAGGAAGAAGTCTTATAGACTGAGGCTTTTTGTGCGAACTCTTTTAACTCTTCTTGCTTACCTCCCCGCTCTCCTCCCCGTAAATCTAATTACTTAATTCCCCTAGTATAATACATCTTAAACAAACATTGCATTTTATGTCCTCTGATGTTCCTTGATGCCTGTATTTTAATTTTTTCCTACTTTGAATATTTCTGTAGTCTTCAATAAAATGTTTACCTGGAGCATTTTCAATAGTTTAAATAGCATTCAATAATTATTTCCTACTTCACAGCCAAAAGAATGAGATCTCTCCAATGCAAGGCTATTTTAAATGTCATTTTCATTATTAAACTCTGGTCAAAATGCTCATTTTCCATTGTACCTTAAATGCTGTTGATTTTTTTAAAACAGCCTTATGGAGATATAATTTACCTTTTTTAAAGTGTACGATTCATTGATTTTTAATATGTTCACAGATATGTGCAACCATCACCTGGTCAATTTTAGAACATTTTCATTACCTGAAAAAGAAACCCCATACGCTTTAGCTATCATCCTACTTTTCCCCCAATTCCCACCCATCCTTGCCCTAAGCAATCACTACTCTCTATATAGATTTTCCTATTCTGGACATTTCATATAAATGAAATCACATACTATGTAGACTTTTGTGAATGGCTTCTTTCACTTAGAATTATGTTTTCATGATTCATCCATGTTTATTCTTTTTTATAGCCAAATAATACTCCATTGTATGGTTATATCACATTTTGTTCAACCATTTGCCCATTGATGGACATAGGTTTGCTTCTACCTTTTAGCTATTATGAATATTGGTGCTGTAAACATTCATGTACAAGTTTTTGTGTGAACATATGTTTTTAATTCTCTTTGCTGGGAATTGCTGGGTCATATTGTAACTCTATTTTAATCATTTGAAGAAATACTATGTTTTCCGAAGTGTTAGCACCATTTTGCATTCCCTTCAGCAGTATATGAAGGTTCCAATTTCCCCACATCTTTGCTACTATTTATTATTATCTGACTTTTTTTATTCTAGCCATCCTAGTAGGTATCTCATTGTGGTTGTTATTTGAATTTTCCTGATGAGTAATGACATCAAGCATCTTTTTATGCGCTTATTGGCTATTTGTATATCTTCCTTGAAGAACTGTCTATTCATATCCTTTGCCCATTTTTAATTGGGGTTATTCATTTTTATTATTGAGTTATGTGTCCTTCATATATTCTTGATTCAAATCTCTTATTAAATATATTATTTGCAGATATTCTCTCCTATTCTGTGGTTTATCTTTTTACTTTCTAGATGGTATCCTTTGAAGTAAAAAAATATTTTTGATAAAGTCCAATTTACTTTTTTTTTCTGTTTGTGCTTTTGGTGTCATATATAGGAATCCTTTGCCAAACCTAAGATCATGAAGAAAATGCTGTTTATAGGAGTGATTTATCAATTCAGCAAATGCAGTTGATACATTTATCTTTCTATAACACCTAATGATATGTCTGGCATATAGTAGATACTCAAATATTTGTCAAAGTGTCTGGGGTTATGTTAAGTAATTAACAAAAAAGGTGTTTTTGGTGTCCTTTTCAGTGGAAGATGGAGGAAATATTAGACAGATATGTTTTCTTTGTGTTCTTTGTGCATCGTTTTAACAGGACTACTTCTCTTTCCTTACTACAATTTAAATTTAAGACTAGAAGAGATTTGAGCTTAAAGTTTTGGTAGACCATGTAGCATTAAGAGGTTGATGTATCTGAGCATATACTAAAATCTACAATTATGGAAGTTTTTTGTCTTATCTGACATCCTCTTCTGTCTACAGTCACTCTCTCTCTCTCTTTGAAGTGCTCCTTTAAAGCAGTGGTACTCAGCAGGGGATTGATTTACACCCCCCCACCCCCTGTAACATTTGGCACTGCCTGGAGACATTTTCTGTCAGAGATGGGAGTGAGATGCTATTGGCATCTAGTAGGTAGAGGCCACAGGTGCTGCTAAACTTCCTCTAAGGCACAGGACACCTTCTCACAGCAAAGAATTATCTGGCTCAAAATGTCATCAGGGCCTTCAACCTTTGTACTATTGAGCTTTTATGTAGTAGTAAGTCCTATGAAGAAAAGTAGCCTAATGCAAACTCACTATATTTGCTGGTGTTTGGAGCCACCATACCAGAGCATGCTCAACACAGTCGCAAGTGAGAAGAAAAACTTTCTCTATGGTGTATCATAATTCTTTATTTGAAGACAAAAGGTGGGTAGATACATACATATGTGTGTGTATATATATATACACACACACATATATATACACACATATATGTATATATATACACATACATATATATACATACACACACATGTATATACACACACATATATGTGTGTATGTATATATATACATACATATACACAAACACACACACAAACACAAATACACACACATATATGCTTAAATGGGTAGGATGATTTTTTTCTTACAGTTAGATAAGATCATTTGAATGCTATGTAAGTAGATTCTTCATTTTCCTTGATTTAATATGTTTCATTTTTAGATTAATAGAAGAGGAGGAAAAAACATACCTAGGAGTAAGTTACCTTGTGCTTTAGAGACTAGCAAACAGTCCCTCGCACCGAGAAGGTTTACTCAGGAAGTGTTTATTTAACGAATGAATGAATAAATGAAATTTTATTGACTACTCTTGTGCTCATTTATTTATTTCTACTCACCTCAGTTGGGAAGCTTTTAAAAACAATGCTATTTCCAGTCTGTCTGTGGTGATTTAAATGTGTTCCTGACATTAATGTATGGAAACATGCAACAGAGGATTTTATAAAGATTTACTTATCTTAATGATAGTTCAATTATTATATTTTTATTATCAGCAAGTTTACCAGACATCTTAATTATCTAAATTTAATTTGTTAAGCTTAAATTAAAAAAGATATCTATCTTGTCTTAATACAAATCAAACATCTCTCTGTCATGACAAGTACATTTTTCTTCAACAAAGAAAAAGTAGGAAAACTTTATAATTATGCTACTTACATAGGTAAATTCTGTTTTGATTTATAAGTTTTTTCATGTATTTTAAACACTCATCTGAGATCAAAGCCACTGTATCTAAATCTGCTAAATAATATTATGGAAAGAAATATTTTTTGCTTTATTCTAGTATATATTAGATTTGATTTCTTCTTTGGTTATCCAAGGAGATAATTAGCTATTGATACTGCTATCAAATCCTCTTATGGTGAAATACAGGTAATTATTTTTTTTGTTTGGGAAACATCACTAATCTTTTTGGGAGAAGGTTTTTTTGTTGGGTTAAATAGGGGGGAAATATCTTTTTTTTTTTTTTTTTTGCTTTTTGGTATGTGGGTAGCTCCCTGACTGGGAATCGAACCCAGGCCGCAGCGTTGACAGTGCCAGCGCCGAAGCCTTAAGCCACTACTCCATCAGGGAACTCCCCAGGGGGGAAATATCTTAAAAAATAGTTCCTAACATTTTACAAAGTGTTTGAATTTGGGTACATACTGGAGTTTATACTTATTTTGCATGTCAGTGCAACTCAGCAGACATTCACTGAATGTCTTTTATATGCCAGGTATTTCAGTAGAATATTTACCAAGTTTTACTGGCTGCTGCTTTTACCATTTACTTTCATTTCTAAGTAATTTACTTCTTCTACGCCTTCTTGTCTTTTCAGTGTTAGGTGTTCTATATTGTCTTCCTATGGAACATGGAGAGTTAGCTCTTCTACCCCTTTCTCCCATATTCACATCTTTCCTATATTGGGGCAGACCCCAATATATCATTTATCAATTTATCATTGTACGAAAACTGACCAGAATGTATCCAGCCATGTAATATGATAAATAGAGGCATTTATGGCTTGATTTCTCCCAGATAGCCCTTGTATATCATTAGAGCAGTACTTAGTGATTACATTAATGTGACTAGGTAAGCCTATTTACAGCTGAGCTGTGTGTACATTATGATTGCTTGCACAGCTTTTTGTTTTCCCTATAGTTAAAATTGCCTTCGTTTGCTTGTTAGTCTTCCATGTTCACCACCAATTTATCTCCATGCTCTCTCCAAGAACTGTATCTTCACTCAGTATGTTCAAGCACTTCATGTATCCTATCAGTTCCTATTGGAGACATTCCTCTAAAGCATTCTGACCTTCAATCTGGACTTGTGTTCTCTGGGCCTTTGAAACAGCTGACATCGTTATATTCATAATTTCTCTTTACCATCATCCTGGGGAATCTTGTTGAATCCTCAGTTTCCTAGATGTTCTGTCTTTTTCTTTTGGGGTTTTTCCTTCATTTTGGTGGGGTAAATCTTTTACTAATTTTCTAGAAAAGAGTGCATTGAACCCTTGCAGGTGTGAAAATCTTATTTTGTTCTTGCATTTACTTTAATAGTTTGGCTAAGTATAGAATTCTAGTTTGTAAATCATTTACATTCAGAATGTTGCTGTTTAGTCTCCCTCTCTCTGTCTACATCCCCAGACTTCTTGTTGTTATTGTAGAGAAATCAAATGTTATTTCTGATTTTTCTTAAATTCTGATTTTCTTCTGAGAGCTTTTGGAAACTCTCATTTTTTAGTGCTCTCATATGTTTAATTTTATCGCTTTCTTGTGTGACATTTCAATCTGGAAACTCCCGTCCTCCCTTCAGTTTGGGGAAATTTTCTCAAATTGTTATTTTAAATGTTGTTCCCTGTCTTTTCTCTGTTCTCTCTCTTTTAATGTTGGACCTTTCATATAGATCCTCTGATTTTTGCAATTACATTTTTCATTTGTTTTACATGTTGATTTCCAAGAGCTCTTTTTGAGGTCTAACTGTTCATTTTTCTAGCATCTTGCTCTTTTTTTCATAAGAATAATATCTTTTGTAAAGCCCTCTGACAATATCAGTTTTTAAAAAGTTTTATTTTCTCTACATAGTTTTTTCCAACCTTCTCTGTTTTCTGGCATATTACAGACTCACCTCAAATTTCTGGTGGCCATTTGCACTGTTATTATGTTCATGGTTAAGAGTAGAGCACTAAAATGCTGATTGGAAGCTCCTAGCATGAAGTTGGTTGTAAGTTGAGTGATTTGGCTGGGCAATTGAGTTTGGGAATCAAGGTCATTATCTTTAGGTCTTTACCCTTGGTCCAATCAGATTTCTTGCAGAAGAATCTTCCACTCTTCTCTCTGGATAAAGAATGTTAGGAAAATGTTTGTCTCCATATGCAGTATATAAACCTTTGTTTAATCTCCTATTTCAAGTAGAGAACTTATGTCTACTGCACTTTTGTTCTCCAGGTCAAACACTGTCTGTTTCACTTTCCCTAGAAAAGAAATCTCTGAACCTCTGCTGGAATGCAGGAGAGGCCAGAGATAGGAAGTTGGAGGGGATCTAATTGTTTTTCAAAAAAGCTTTTACCAGACCCATGTTATTTGAAGCCCTCTTTCATCCCTAGTTATATATGTGCATGGAGGTACCTTTTGGGGGTGCTTGTTTGCAAATATTTAATTGTTGACTTTTTCCACAGCTGACGTGAGATTTAACTTTTTCTCAACTTCTGGAATGTCACTGTAGTTTTCTCCTCTTCCATTCTCTTTGTTATTGTGGGTTAAGAAAATCTTTTAGGTGTCGTCTCAGTGGAGTTTTGGAAGATAGCTAAGGTAAATGGATGTGTTCAATCCATCATCTTTAACTGGAAGTCCTTTATATATGTATCTCTACATTGCATGGTACTAATTAAATATGTAGTTGTTTGTGAGTGATTGAATAGAGCATCTAAAATAGCATTAGTTGGGCTATTCTAGTAGATACTGCTATCTACTTTTCAATTTAAAAACCTTTTTTATGACAAAGGGAGTGTTCTAGGCTAGAACAGGCATACTAAGGCACATTCTCTTTAACGTTATCTGGTTGTCAAGGACTGGAGTTGGATAAATGGGAATGACTCTCTGAAGGTTGCTCCTGCTTTTTCCTGCTCCTCTAATTTTTTCCTACCATATGAAAGCTCATGTGTCTTCTGACCTAATTCAGACTTTGATGGATTAATTTAATATGGATGCAGTAGAATTCAAGTATGGTAGGGAGTGGGGTACTTGATGTTAAATGGGTTGTTGGTCTGCTGTTTTTATGTTACTACAATGATAACCGTTCATATTATTGTAAGACTTATATTATAATCTGAAGAGACTTTTTATTTATTTAATCAAATTTACTTCCCATAGGCAACATGCAATTAGGGTATATGTACTACCTTTTATAGCATTTAGGGAACATGACGTCTTTTCCACTTAGTAGTTGCTTAGAAACTAGCTCAATTTTTGTCCAAATAAAATGAAATGCTTTCTTAAATTTTAATTATAGCTACAGTTCTTTATTTGACCTTACTGTGAGCTGCATTACCTATGATTCATTGACTCTTCAGAATTATATACTCTTTTAAGTAACCACCTCAGAAGATGATGAGAATTGAAAAATCATCTGTAACTGTATTTTCTTTTTGTTTAAATGTGTTAAACTATTGATATAGGTGACTAATGCACTGTTAAACCAATTTGAAACACAGTTTAAAAATATATTCTTATGTCTTTTCCTCATTTGATCCCATTGAAGCAGCTTCCAATTTGGGTTATCTCCTCATGGGAAGCAGATCGTTGGATTGCTGCTCTTAACATTTTTTTAAGGGGGGGGGTCTTATCCCCCTTGCCATGACAGAATGCTTTTCATTCTTGGCTGAACATTTTGTACTCTTTTATATACAGCCCTGATATTCATTAAGAAAAGGAGTAAAGAGAAGAGAGGGTTTTTCTTTGTTTTGTTTTCCCTTTTGGTTATTTGATCAGTTGAACATGGAAGCATGTTAAATAGTTTGCTGATAGAATTAAGGAGCACAATTCTACTGCGAAGATTTCTTTCTTTCTTTTTTTTTTTTTTTTTTTTTTTTGCTTTTTGGTATGTGGGTAGCTCCCTGGCTGGGAATTGAACCCAGGCCACAGCGCTGACAGCGCCAACGCCAAAGCCTTAAGCCACTACACCATCAGGGAACTCCCTGCGAAGATTTCTTTATGTATTTTTGTAATATATGATGGTCTTTTTCATCATCATCTGTCTTAGGAGAAATTACAGTATTAGAATATGGGGTTGGTCAGGCACAGGCACTAGTTGAGCAATCTAGATCAGTGTTTTTCAATCCTGTTTACCCTTCAGGGTTGCCTAAGGAGATGTAAAATATATGCTTAGACCCATCCTAAGAGATTCTGATTCAGTTGGTCTGGAGAGAGGTACCAGCATTGATATATTTAAAATAATCTCCCACAACTGATTCAGTTGTGCATATAGGATTGAAAACCATTGATTCAGAGAAAATTCAGTATATAATTGTAGGCCTGGTTAATTTGGAGTCTTCCTGGATCTAGAGATGGCTAAGGAGTATCGAGCATTGGCCTTTTGATCTTTTCTGCTTTTCCCAAAAGTCTGTATGAAGTCTTAGTATATCTTATCAAGACAAACTTAGCCTTGTCTCTCTTAGGAGACCTTGCTAGTTGTTCCTAATTAAAGGTGTGCTCATCAGAAATACTAAAGAGGTTTTTGAAACACAGATTTTAGTCCTAGCTGATGAAGGTTTAGTTTTAATTGATCTGGAGAGATGCCTGGGTATGTAATTTTTAAACCATTATCAAGATGATTCTCCTTCCTGGAAGGTGGCTCTGTAGTCCATGATGCAGTTTGTAATAAATAAATTCTTACCATATGAATGCTTTCCTGTGAATTCATCTATGGTATCCTAAAGCTATTTTGAGGAGAAGGTTCCACAAGCAAGATAAAGCCAATGTAGTATTTTTCTCACTCACTGAACTGGTCTATGGCAAGGATCTCCAAATGAACTCATGGCATTTGAGGTAGTTTCTATTTTTTTAGGGGGAATCTATTTCTGTTCACAGTTCCCTGAGAAATTAAGAATTGTCTTGGTTTGCCCTCTGTTAAAAGATGAGACTATCATCCAATATGTAAAACACAAAGCTGTATTCATTACTTACCAAAATAAGAGAGTTGTACTCATCAAATGTTTATGAGCGAAGCACATTGCTGATCTCCCTGAGAAGTGTGGTGGTGTTTGGTGGTTGCTTTAGTTATAGAGGCATGAGTGGTTCACCTAGGCTTTGGAACTGTAGCTATTTGGGAGAGGCTGTTGTTGATTGACTTTGAGAAGCATGTTCACTGCAGTGAGTCTGCTGCTAATTGGTTGACTTTGAATTGTATGAGACTGTCATCATAATTGACTTCCAGAAGTATGTTCCCTGAAGCAAGTTGAGTTGTCATTGATGATTAGATTGAAGTGAATTGTCATTGATCAAATAGGTTTAAAAGTGGGTACCTATTGAATAATCAGTCTTCTCCTCCCACCCCAGGAGCATAGACTTTTATTCTTGCCTCAGACTACCAATCCTTGCTTCTCCAGTGAAATGAGATTGCTTGTGTACCTCAATTACCATTCTTCAAATATCATCATGGTAATGTATAAAATTCCTGGATCAGTTCATTTTTCTAATCATTCCACAAACACTAATGAGAGTTTATGATTTCCAGGGACTATACCAGGACTCCCCAAAAGTAGACCCCTTTGGGTGAAAAGGAACCCAAAACTTAATAGTGAGGCTGAATGGTAAATGTTCCTAAGCATTCCTTCCACATCCTTGTCTTTACTTGTATTCAGTTTCTATTTCTGATTAAGCTTTTGAGGATTTCTTGTGCTTCCAATTTCTGTTTCATATTTTAGACTATACCACTCACTTGGTATTCTTTTAGCTGTTGCTTTCTATTTTAGGAAATTTGAAGTCAGTACTATGTGAAGTTTTGGCTTGGAGACTTGCCCGGTGATCTTAGGCAAGTCACATAGTCTCTCTGAGCCTCAGTTTCCCCTTCAGAATTGAGAATATATGGGCTTAGTCACCTCATTAAGTGTTGAAGTTTAAATGACATTCAAGTACTTTGTAAAGTTTGACACAGTGTTGGCAACTTATTCCTTATGGTGTGAAGTGTTCCTTTTTATTTCTTAATTTCTTGCACAGGGGAGGTACTGTGTCAATATTTGTTAAACATATAAGTTGATCCTGGAAATTAAGGATGATTAACTTTTCGCGTTTTATGGTTTGCAACCAAGGAAACCTGGGATTCCAGAAGGGTTTGAATGGAAACCAAAATATAATAAGTTTAGGTGGCTAAGTTTAGCTCTGTCATTGGAATAAACATATTCCTATCAAGGATAAATAAATATAAATCTATTATTTAAAGTCAAATGATGAATTGATGACTTCCCTTATTCTGTTTTAATAAATTTTGTTTCTCTTGTTAATTTTTGCTTTTACTTTTATATCCCATGTATGAGTAAAATCATATGGCAATCCCTCTTCTGGGTATCTGCCCCCCACAATTGAACACATTTATCCATAAAGAAATGTGTACCCCTATGTTCATTACAGCATTATTCATGGTGTCCAAGACATGGAAACAACTGAGGTGCCCTTCACCAGATAATTGGATAAAAATGATGTGCACATATATACAATAGAATACTATTCAGCTGTAAGAAAAGATGGAATACTGCCATTTGTGACAACATGGATGGATCTTGAGATGATCATGCTAAGACAAATAAGTCAGGAAAAAAATCACTGTTGACATTGATCTTGATCACTTGTCTGAAACAGTTCATGAATTTCTCACTGTAATGTTACTCTTTTTTCCCCTTTCCATGCTATACTCTTTGGAAGGAAGTCACTATGCTTAGGTCACAATTAAGAAATAGTGAGTTATGCCTCATTTACTTGAATGTGGATATTTGCCATTGTTTTTATTAACAGAGATGATTTCCATTCAACAAATGTTAAAACCAACAGTAGGAGTTCCCTGGTGGTGTAGTGGCTAGGCTTCAGCACTGTCAGTGCTGCAGCCTGGGTCCAATTCCCAGCCAGGGAAATACCCACATAAAAAACAAAAACAAAAACAAAACAACAGTAAATATTTGATCAAGCAAATAGTAAAATACTACAAACATTTGAGGCAGTTAAGAACTGGACAGAGATTCTTGTCTACTGTTATCATTTATTAATTTGGTTTATCTAATAAATGCAATAAGACAAAAATAACAGTGTTAAGAAAAGAAGAGATAAAATTAAAATTTCACAGATGCAATTGTACACTAAGAAATAATGGATTTTAGTTCAAAAAAGAAAAAACAAACTACTAAGGTTTTGGTAAAGTAGTTGGATAAAGATAAAAATATAAAAACTAATTGTTTTTTCATTATTTTAGAATAAACCTTCAAAAAGAAGAGGGAGGAAAAAATTTCAGTCTCAGTGGCAAGAGAAATCATAAATACTTCAGAATAAAGTTAGCAAGAAAGGCAAGAATCTTATATGAAAAAGACTAAAATCTTATTGAAGGTCATAAAATAAGATCTGAACAGATTCAAGGATGCTATATTCTTGAATGGGTAGATTTAATATCATAAAGTATTAGTTTTCTAAAAATGTATTTAATACAATTCCAAATTGAATCCCAACAGTAATTTTTGGAGGGGAGAGGGTGATATCTGAAAAAATAATAATATTTATGTAGCAGAACAAATGCCTAATAAATCAAGAGAAATTTGGGCGGGAGGAGCAAGTATGTGCCTTAGTGGTTATCAGAATACACTACTGTGGCAGACAGATTATGAAATGGCTGCCACCATGATTCCCACTTCCTGGTATTCACATCCTTGTGTAATCTTCTCCACTTAAGGGTGGTCAGGACCTGTAATTTGCTTCTAACTAAGAGAATACAACAAAGGTGTTCAAATGTATGTGAATACATGTATATAATTGCATTAGATAAGACTGTAATGTCTGTCTTCCCAAGAGACTCTGTCCCTCACTCACTTTGAAGAAGTAAGCTTCTATGTTGTGATCTGCCCTATGAAGAGGGGACACATGGCAAGGAATTGAGGGTAATCTCTGGATGACAGCCAGCAAGAAACTGAGAACCTCAGTTTGGCAGCTTGCAATCAATAGAATGATGCCAATAATCAAGTGATGTTGTGAACAGATCCTTCTCCATTCAGGCCGCAGAAGACACTACAGCCTCCTGACACCTTGATTGAAGCTTTGTAAGACTATTAAACAAGAAGAACCCAGTTAAGCTATGCCCAGACTCCTGACCCTACAAAAACTATGAGATAATAGTGTGTTGCTTTAAGCCTTAACATTTGTGGTAATATTATGTAACAGTACATAACTAATACAACTATAAAGTCACTAATTGATTCAATATGATATTGACTTAGAAATAGACAAGTAGATCAGTAGAACAATATAAAAACCTAGAGATAAATTCTAGTTTATATGGTTTAACATATGAAAAGGGACATTCATTTTGTGAGAGAGAGAAAGCTAGGTTTAACTAATGCTTATAGTACTGGATAAATGGAAGAAAATATAATTGGAACCCTTACTTAAAATTAGTATATTAAAACTTCTAGTTGGTTTAAATGCTTAAATGTAAAAACAAAACAAAGTCCTATAAGAAAATATAGAAATCATATGTACAATACAGGAGACAGAGAGACTGCCTTAACCAAGCTGGAGACTCAGAAGCAATTAAATTTTAAAAAGTCAATGTATTTGCTTTTAATTTTTAAAATTATATGGCAGAAGGTACAATAAAGTCAATTAAATGATTGTGGTGAGATAAGGAGCTAGTGCCAGACTGTTAACTAATATATTGTTGTCTTCATTAAGAAGGTTTTATTACAAAAAAACTATTTACATTCTGATGCAAGCTCCTTCTCATTTTGGACTGACAACAACTTGCTGACCAGCATTGGCCCACTGACCATACTGGTGATTACTACTCTAGGGAAGGGTTTGGCAAACTGATTCTGTAAAGGGCCAGATAGTAAATACAAGCACTCCTCACTTAAGGACCAAGTTCTATTCCTACACCTAGGTAAGCAAATTGTCCCATAAGTGAGGAGCTTAAAGGCAGATGTCTTGTGGTGTGTTGTGGTACTATAGGGTATGTATTTTTCAATAGATATCACATGATACCACAATTATAAATGAAATATGTAGTCTTGCGTGACTGCAAACGTTTCATATAGTGAATACTAATGAACTGCAGGAACAAAACAAAGATTGAGAAAGGGGATTCCAGAGACACACACATATTGAGAAATGGGAATCCTTGAGCTGTAAGTTTCAATGGTTGTTAAACAAGCAGGTCATTAGAGTGGCTGTATTTTAGGCTTCATGGACCATATGATCTCTGTTGTAATTGCCGAGCTCTGCTATTGTCCTGTGAAAGCAGCATAGGCAAATTTAAATGAATAAGCAAGGCTATATTTAAATAAAACTTTATTTAACAAAAAGAGGTAGCCAGCTGAATTTGACTGTGACCTGTAGTTTGTTGACTCTTGCTCTAGGGGATACCAATATAAGGTAGGCATAATCTTTAACTTCAAGAATTAAAGTTTAAAGTTTTATATGGGTATATAAGAGTGAACAAAGCAAACCTCAGAAATTTTTGCCCAAAAGAGCTATTCACACACTACCCACTAAGGCAGCCAGAGCATTTCAAATGTGGATAGTCCAAATTGAAATGTGCTCTAAGTGTAAAATACACATGAGATTTTGAAGATTTAATATGAAAAAGTGAAAAATATCTCAATGTTTATATTGATTACATGCTGAAATGGTAATATTTTGGACATATTAAATAAAACATTAAAATTAATTTCACCTCTTTTTGAAATTTGAATATGGCTACTAGAAAGTTTAAAGTTAGATATGTTGCTTGCCAATATATCTCTATCGGACACCACTGGACTAGAAGTACTAGAAGTTTAAATTAAGCACTGTGGGACCAAAGAAAAGAGCCCATCTAGCTGAGGAATTTAAAAAGGTCATGTGGACAGAATCAACCTTGGTGAATGGTGGGATTTTGACAAGTGGTGCTCTGGGAGGGTAATGAAAACTATCAGATAAAGGATGTGGCATAAGTAAAGGTTTGGAGAAAGCACTATAGTTTCTGTGTTTAGAATAGGAGTGAATTAGGCTGTAATAAAGGACAAAGCATAAGATGAGTCTAGATAGTAGGCATAGACCTTATTGTGGTTTGACTTGCATGGGTTAGGGCTTTGGACCTATTTTGGCTGGCAGAGATTGTGGAGAGGTAGGGACAAGGCCATATTTTTGAGCAGGAAGTGGTAACTTTGGAAGATGTTTATAGATCTAACTTAGAAACAGTAGATTGGTTGAGTTGGAATAAGAAAGACAAGAAGTGGTGAGACCAGGTTAACTAGAAAAGATCAAAGGTATAATATAGATTGGCAGTGGGTATGAAGAACAGAGGACATCAGAAAGCCACTTTATGATGTGGCAAGCATATTTGTGAGTGAGTGAGAACCCTAGTGTTACGTGCTTAAAGAACGTGTATGGTGGTGATAACCTTCATGGAAATGTAGACCTTCAAAGAAACTGGCTTGCAATTAATAGGGTGTGTTCCATTTTGCATGTTTTTAGTGAGATACCAGGAGATTTAAAAGGCAGGCCAGTTCTCAGATACTTGATCACTTGTGTTTTTTGCTAACAGAAGTAGCCCTGGGCAATTCTTTACTTTTGGCCATCTCTGCATTTCCTGACCCTACCCACGTCTACCATAGTCACAGTTAATTGACCCTTGGATATTTGCTTGTTGGCTGGCCAATGGAACTTGAGATGATCAGACTTGTGAGATCTGAAAAGAATAGTTCTTTTGTTAGGAATTTGAACTTGAGATACAAGAGACACAGTTGATATAGGGGCAGAAGGATAAAGAAACAAAGAGGGACATAGCAGGGACAGGAAAAACCTAAATCATAGGAGTGGTGGATAGCTGAGTCGGACCAGTGAACTTCTGGCCACTTGATTGTGTGTGTTCTTGGACAGCTCCATAGCAGCCCATGCTTTCTTCTTCTGGCCTAGAAGAGTGGCTTTTCATGGTTCTAGGCCAAGCAGTTAGTTGGTTTCTACCTATTTTATCCCCTCCTTTTTCCTAACAATAACTCTTCTTGGCTAACAAAGAAGAGTGATTAGGTAGATGTTGGAAGCCATTAGAAAGGCAAGTTTAGAATTTGAAGAGGAGTTTAGTGTGGAGATGCAAAGTTGAGAAAAGCCCAGTTGTCCGTGTAAGAAGCATGAGATCATAAAGAGTATTTTTTTCAACTGCACAGTGAACCCACAGTTAAATGCAGTTGATGCTAAATTGCTTGCTGATAATAGGTGTAAATAGGTGTATTGAAGCATCCAGCTAGCAGCACTAATGGGGTTCCAGTAAGACTTCTTTAAGGGATGGAAGTTCTGCTACAAGGTAGGAGCGAGTATTTTGAACAAGTTAACTTCTTAACCTCCTTAACAGCAGCGGCTCTGTTTGCAGAGTGAGGCTGGTGGTTGTTTTAGTTTATATCCTTCAGAAATGTTTTGACGACAAACAAGTAACTGTTTTTGTATGTTGTCTTCTTTTTAAGATAGTTCTGGTATACAGAGGTGGAAGCTAGCCTAACAGTTTGTATAAATGGTTGAGAACAGGTAGCTCTTTAGCTGCTCAGTGAGTGCTTTGAGAGGTTTTGATGTGATGTATAACAAATGAAGGGGAAAGGCACTTCTCACCATCATTAGAAACTGAGATCAAAGTCTTTTAAACTAAGATGTCAGGAGTGAACTCTATATTTAGCATGGGAATTATTTGGGGATAAAAATATAGAAAAAGAAAGGGGCATACATCAATAGTCTAATCAAAAACCTTTTCAAATAAGCTATCTGAAAAAAAATAGGTATTGTCCAGAAAAAATCCAGCCATATAAATGCCTCAATTTTTCACATTACATGGCTGGATACTTTTTGGACAGTCCTCGTATGTATGGTGTACTGTTTTTATAAAGAAAAAAAATGCACGTAACAAATCCTAGAGGAAGACCCACTTCAAAATATTAATGGTTATAGTAAGGTGGTGAGATCATTCATTGGTTACTTTTTTCTTTGTGCTTTTCTTTATTTCCCACAGTGTTTATCTCCTCCTCCAACATATAGCATGAAATACTTTTTAAATTAAGAAAACAGTAAATGCTGTTTTAAAAAGCAAATTTTTCTGGAAATTTTATAGTTTTCTTTTGTTTCTCAAAGATGGAGTGCCTGTTTTTAGCACATCATCTCATTTATAATCCAGCAGTTCTTTCACCCAGTCCATTTTGGATTGGATTAAATTAATGCAGAATGAAACCACATTTGACTTGATTTTTAAGCTTTGTCTCTTCAAAATAAAGGAAAATGTCTGTTCCTCTTAAGCATTTAAAGAAAAATTTCACGATATACTTCAAATATAGTAGTAAGGAAAAGAATAATATGATTATTTGTGTACCTACCACCCAGCTTTATCAGCTGTTGGCCTTTTCCCTTATTTGCTTTGGCCATTTAGTTTTTAAAGAATTATGAAAAATTTACAGTTGGTATCCCTACATTTCCTTCTCTGTCATAAATTCAGAGTTTTTCAGTTGAGCCTATTTTTATTCATTTACTAATCTGTACATATCCATAATTATTATAAAATATTGCTTTCGGATTTTTAAACTTTGTATACTTGAATTATGCCATATTATTTTGAAACTTACATTTTTTGTGGTATTGTTTGATGTTTTTCCATATTGATAGATGTGGTTCAGGTTTAGGGGTTGAAAACACTGACCCATGGGCCAAATCTAGCCAGCCACCTCTTTTTGTAAATAAACTTTATGTATTGTTTATGGCTGATTTCACACCACAGCAGCAGAGTTGAGTAGTTAAGTAGTTACAACAGATACTGTATGGGCTGCAAAGCCAAAAATATTTACTGTCTGGCTCTTTACAGAAAAAATTTGCCAACCTTTGATCTTGTTCATTCTTTGTATGGATATATCACTGTTTATCCATTTTCTTAGCCATGGACACTTATTTTCTGTTTACTTGTAAAGAAGTGATGCTTTGGTGAACATTAGCATGTATATCTCCTTACCATGTGAGAGAGTTTGTAGCAGATTGATCATGAAACCAACTTTTATATATTTTGGTCCTATTTCCCATGGTTACCAAAAAAATAAAAATCCATAGGCCCTGTTAACTGCTAGGTATTTTATTTAGTGGTTTGAAATAGAGAAGCTATTTTTACTCTTGATTTAGCTATTTTATTTCCCCCTCAAAGTGGGTTTTTATTCCTTTAAATAAGAAAATGGCTGAGAGGTCTATATGGAGCAAAGTGAGAGTTATGAATGGTAACTCTCTTGTCAGCAACAGGAGAGTACCTACCCACTGTGTGCAGTTAACTATTTTAGATCATGGTGATGTTTCATGGTGATATGGTTGTTATTGTTAGCAGCAATGACTAGGATTATTGAGCATTTACTAAAGGATCAGGATGGTATTAAAAACTTCACATGAATTATCTTATTTAATCCTCATAATGACTTGTTGAGGTAATTATTACTCCTCAATTTGAGAAGATGCAACTAAGGTTCAGAGTTTGGCCCAAGGTCATGTGTAAGTGAGGCTTCAATCTGGACCTCTCCACTGGCAGTAGGCATGGTGCTTGATATCCAGGGGCACAGTTCTCCATGGTATGTTTTTGTACATGGTTCATAGGGTACTCTTGGAGAATCCACACTGCCTGTGGCACCAGTCTTCATTAGTTCCAGCCTTGGCTCTTACAAGCTGGCCAAGACTTGATGCACAAAGGAGAAGTCTTGGTTTTCCAGAAACATCAAAGTTTATGTGAGTAATAATCCTATACAATTCCCTTGTCCAAAATCAAGACTGGGGCCATGTTTTCCCATTGGTTCTGTCCTCCTAGTTTAAAACTCCAGTTTCCCAAGTGAGAATTATAGTGCTTTGCAAATAGCAGATTCTGAAGACTGTCTAGAACTGGTAATGTCAAGGTTCGTGCTCTTCTTGAATGACAGAGTCACTGCCCATTTACTTCCAAATGTAGAAATCTGTAAGTGTCTTTACCCATTTTTGGTTTGTGGCTGGTGTGGGTAAGACATAAGAAATCCTGAAAACTTTCATGGGGATAGATAATCTTTCCACTCTGTCATTTAAAAAAAATTATGCCTAAAGGCTTCCAAATTGTTGGCCCAAACTACATGGGTTTTATTTGTCCTGCTCCTGTGAAATATGGTAGGATGTGAACTTGTCTCCTATGGCTATAAGCTCCCAACCACTTTGAACAAGACAAGTCAAGGCATTAAAATCTGCAAGAGATGCAGTTTTTTCTTTGCTTTAAAGAAACAAAGTGGAAAGCAGCGGGAACCATCAGGCATTTTCCTATGAAGCTGACACTAGCTTAAATGCAGTTATCTAATCCACACATGGACACACAGATAAAGCTCTTTGGCACAATTGCCAAGTAAGTTTTTCAGCTGGGGTGATCATGTTTCCTCCTATGAACTTTGTTTCAAGCAATAATCTGATGAGTTGTTTATACCGCCTATGAATGGAAAGAGAAATTCTTGCTTATATCAGGGTAATTAGCTGTATTAGCTCCGATGAAAAGAATTTAAGACCTTAGAGTGAATTAGAAAAGGTCCAGTTTTAAGCAGGAAATCCCTTCTAGGCTGCTAAAATCACATCCTGTACACGGGCCTCTTTTACTGCTTATCAGACCAACCATACACCAATAGCAATGATAATAATTCATCATACTTACAGAATACAAAGCTTATTAACATAAGTTATTCATTAAATTAACCAGTAAACATGTGTTCTGCTTCTACTATCACCCAGATTGGGATACCATTCTCTGGTCCTAACTCTATCAGGTGTCAGAAGCAAGTGATTTGACCCTTGGGGCCCATTGACTTGGGGCCTAACTTTAGCAGACCTGGCTTAAATCTAGTGTTCCTGTGTAACTGTGGCACCATTTTTCTAACCCTGCTCTGTGGCCACTGACTTCCCTCTGCATCAGGGCCCTATAAGTGTATAAGTCTTAACTAATAATAATTTTGGTAGATTAAAAAAAAAATCAATTTGTAAATGAGGGCATTGGCCAGAAAGACAGAAAAGGCTGCATTCAGGCTGATTCTAAGTTGAGCAGAATGTGTAAAATGATATTGTCCTTTGGATGTAAGGTAACTCCCCATACCCCTTCCAGAAATTAATGAGCCGGAGTGTCCTTTTTATCTCATTCCTACTTCCCCTAAACTCCTTTATGTACTCATATATAAGGGCTGTCCAGAAAGTATATACCCATGTAGTATGAAAAATAGATGCATTTATGGCTGGATTTTATTCTGGATAGCCCTTGTATACACACACACACACACACACACACACACACACATGCTTACATATGCACGTGCACACACGTGTACATGTGTGTGTGTGTCTGTGTGTGTGTGTGTGTGTGTATGCATATGTAAGTATATATGCATATGCATTTGTTGTATTCATTGGCGTAAGCTGTGAATGCTAGATTTTTCCTTGGCCTCAACCTCACTGATACCCTATGAATCACCAAGCCCTGTTGATTGTAATTCTTAAATAGTTCTCACATGGCTTTTCTACTTTCCATTTCATTGTCATTCTTTTTTGTCACTTCGATCATTCCAGAATTTTCCTGTTTTTCCTACCCACAGCTTTCTCATATCATCCCGTCTATACTGTTGAAATAATTTCTCTAAAGTAAAACAATCTGATACAAATACAACAACCTGGTAGTTGTTTCATGTTATGTACAAGAATAAGTTCAAATTTTTTGTGTGTTCATAAAAGACCCTTTAGGATCATCACTGCACCTCACCACCACTTTTTTAGCTTCCTTTCTGGTCACCAGCTCCAGTTTCTCTGCTTAGTGAATGTCACTTGTCTTCAAGGTTTAATTTCAATGTCAAATTCTCTAGGAAGCCTTGCCTTTCTTGGCAGCCTCTCCTTGCCACTCTAGAGTTAGTCTCCTTCCTCTATGCCCTCTTTAAATTTTGTCTACCCATTTTAGTACTCATATAGTAATCATTTATTTGCTTACCTGTCAGCTTTTCCTATTTATTTATTGCATTTTCTCAAGGAATATTCTACAAACACTGAGTGCCTGCTATATGCCAGTTTCTGAGATTTAACTGAACTGGATGAAGAAGATGATCTGTTAGGAAGGGAGGAAAATAGACAATAAAAAGAAAACAAATATGATAGGTGCTCCAAAGGGAAGAGTTCATGGGGTGATGGTATAGGGGCCTACTTGTTAGAGTGATCACAGAAAGCCTTCCTGAGGAGATGAAATTGACTTGAGACCTGAAGGAGGATCCAAAATTTAGAATCTAGGTGATGCAGAAATCAGTGTGTTATTTTACTATTTGCTGATCATTGTTAGCCTGATCATTCCATTTATCTGTGCTGAAGCAGATAACTTAGAAGTCAGTTAATTCTTTTGGATTGCTGTCACCTCCTGCTGCTTCATTGACAACAGCACCAGGTTTGTTTTCCTAAGTATCAGTTCTTTTAGCATGAAAAAACAAGAACCTGATTATTTTTTGTTGATTTTTTAAGGGAGGTATAAAAAAAGTATAACACAAGTGTAAAAGGACTGTCTTGGTTAATCTACATCTTGGCAATTAATAGATGGCCCTGGTATAAAGCACTTTCTTATTAAATATAATTGTGATTTGGATGAGCTAATGAAAATAGGGTGGGCCATTCTGCTTAAGCCTTTCCTTCTCTCTCATTTCTCTTACATTTAACCTTGAAAATTTCTACATTTATTATTTTTACATTTTACCCAAATTGATGCATCTTTGTGGCTTACTCATACATATAATCTCTATTTTACTTTTATGATATCACCACAATTTTTTTTTTAAAATACAGTACCCTTCTTTATAATGACAATAAAAGCTTTTTACCATGAAATATATTTGCCAACCTAAAATTTTCTGTGGCTGATAAATATTAGTTGTAGAATCAGGCCACATCTAGACTTGTGTGCAGAATCTTAAGTCTCTAAATCCAATTTGTATATTTGCGTTCTGAAAATGACTGTTAAACATCATTTCAGAGACTTGGGGTTATTCTAAATCCATTGTCAATTAAACCTCTTTTGGTTTATTGTTGTTTTGACACCACCAGCTCTGGATTTAATTTGTTGTGTGACAACAATCAAATAGTTTTGAAATTATGAACCTAGGCACTGCTATAAGAAAAGCCCCTAATGAGCATTACTTCATCACATCACTAATAATTAGTCTGTGGTCTTCGTCATTGTACCTTCATGTCTATGCAATTATAATCATTGTGAACACACTGAGTTCTACTTTTCCCAGCTAATGTTACTCAAATGAGGACTTGCATGTGTCAAAATGGTGTGTGTATTGCTTTGTGTTTGAAAAATTAAGCCTTTATATTATTGGAGAAACACAAAGGACTGTGAAAACATTTATGTACAATATAAAGAATAATTAAAAAGCAAATACTCATGGAGTTAGCTTCCCAGGTTAAGAAATAGAGCATTGTCAGCACCCCAGAATCCACCCGAGTGACCCCCCATCATATATTCCGCTCTCCCATCTCCTCTCTGTAGGGAAACCCTATGCAGACTTATTCACCACCCCTCTGCTTTTCTTCAAAGCTTTGCCATCCAAATGCACTCCAAAATGGTCTCTCTTTATTTTGTTTTTACCTATTTTTGACATTATGAAAACAGAATCATACTCTGTATTCTGTGACTTATTTCACTTAACGTGGTATGAGATCTAACCATGTTGCTGCTTCGGGCTACATTTTTTCCTTTTCATAGATGTATAGGATTTCATTGTGTGACCATACTACATATTACCCATTCTGTTATTGGACATTTGCCTACTCCTCAGTTTGCTTTCATGAATAATGCTGCCGTGAGCATTCTTTTGTTTCCTGTTTAACATTTGTGAAGATATAAATGCTCTTTGACCCCCAAAATACTGCTAAACTGTTTTTTAAAGCAGTTATAGATTGGTGAGAATTCTAGCTGTTTCATATCTTCTCCAGCACTTGATCTTGTTAAACTCAATATATTCCCAATCTGGTGGATATTTAATAGTGTCATGGTTCTTTTATCTATGTTTCCCTGGATAATAATGAGGAAATACCTATTTTCATATACTTCTTGACCATTTGTATATCAATTTGGGGGTAATAATTTCATTTGCATATAAAAAGGCATCTTATATTTTCCTAATTCTTATGATTTGAAAGAGTTTTGGTTAGTGAATTGCATTTTAAGAATGTTTTATAAGTATAATTTTAAAAATATTTGTATACATTTGCATATATTAGCATATAAATAATAATTTGTGTACAATACAAAAGTATGTAATTGCTAATCATGTCATTTATCCATCTGACTGTGCCTCTTTGTTTTTCTGAACTTTGCAGCTTAGCACCACTACTTGGAGCCTTGGCCTAGGCATTTGTTTAAAAATCTCAGGAAATGTTCAGTGGACTCTGTTTATTACCTTCAAGTCTACTCAGTGGTTTGGAGACCAGGCATTGGACTAGAACTCAGGTTTTAGCTGTCATCTATGTGTCTGATAAAGTATTACATCTGTTTCTTTGCTTCACTTTGCAGAATTGGGAGTTGTGCAATATTGATATAAGGAATGCTTTGAATAGTTTTATCTAATTTCTATTTGGGGTTAATTCCTTTGGAATATATTTCCAAATGTGGAATTATTAAACAGTTTATTTCTTTTAACCTGGTATCTCATAGGTCAGGACATTAACTAGGTCAGACTAGCTATTTACCTAGCCTGTTTCACATATGACCTTATTTAATATACATTTTGTTATTTTAATTATTAGGCAGAAGTAGTATAGATTTTTCTTTTAAGTTGACTAAATGTTGAACTTAGGGATCTGATTTTTAAAAAGTCAGTTCCTTGAAAAATCATTTATAAAAATCTAACGAATATTTGTATTCTGTCCTCAGAGTATATGATCAATTCTTTAATTCCCTTATGTTCTACTGGAACAAATGACCAATTTATGAAGTTATTAAAAGAGTTGGTCGATGGTGATGATTTATAACTATGAAACCTCACATATAAGGTTAACAATGACTTGAGGAGAAAATGTGGTTGAGATATTTCCAGATTTAACTGTGTTCATTAGCTGTGGAGGAAGGCATTGATTATATTGATTCCCTGTATTTGAAAGTGTCCTAAATAAAGCTAAAGTCATCAACATTCTTCATTTTTCTTCTCTGGGATTATTACCTTTCACCACCACTAGCTTTAGCTGACTTTACATAGTACATCTTATTAAAAGGATCTAATGTCTAGGTGTTCAACCTGAGGCGGTTTTGCGTTCCAGGGGACATTTGGCAATATCTGAAAACATTTTCTGGTTGTCACAACTGAAGAAAGGAAGCTTCAACTGGCATCCAATGGGTAGAGAAATGCTGTTAAACATCCTATAATGCCCAAGACAGCCCCCCACAACAAAGAAGTATCTGGCCCAAAATGTCAGTAGTGCTGTAGCTGAGAAACCCTGCTCTGATATAAACAAGTTTCTTTTCCTCTGTTTCCTCCCTAATCACTGTTATTTCCATGTTTTATGAGTGAATTATCAGTTCACATCCATATTCCATGGGGCTCTAATGTGATTAATATTGTTTAATCGGCTTTGCTGGGGAGATTGTACACACACACACACACACACACACACACGCACATTCACATACACAATAAAATTTGCCAATTTTAAGTGTATGATTTGAAGAAGTTTGATAAATATATGCAGTTGTGCAACAAACATTATAAACACAATATGTTTAAATTTTAATTTTGTAGCTTCAAATATGTACTCACTAAATATTAAATTCCAGAAAAGAAGACAACTTAAATTAATTCAGATACTGATGGGTAGCTTGTGACTGATGGGTAGAATGTATATTGTAGTTCATGAAGGATAATGCCCTTGGGCTGAGTTCTGAATTTTACTCTACTGTAATATTAGCATGGTGGGTACTTTATTTTACATGGAGGGTCACATTTAGACCTCTGAATCATTGACTTAGAGGATCATTGTACATTGCACATCTTAAAATAGGAAACCTATATCAGCCTTTATCATAAAGTACCAACTTTTATATCTACAAATTTCTGGAGTCCTTTTACATTTTCTAGGTTCTTTTCTTCATGCAGGTAAAAATAAAACTGGGTGTTTGAAATAAAAAAGAATACAGAGGGTGCCAAAAAATGTATACACATTTTAAGAAAGGAAAAATCTATTAAAATTTTAATACTCAATATATACCAATAACAAAAGATGAATATAAGTCACTTCTGTAATTACAAGAGGTGCTCAAAGTGGTTACCATCAGTATTTATGTAATACATAGATAACATCTCTTAAAATGTGTATACATTTTTGGCACCCCGGGTATATACTTATTTTCTAAAGGGTAATTTCCAGAATGTTAGCTACTTTGGTGGTTGAGTTTAACTTTGGAAAATAGCAGCAACTGTCTTCAGTAAAGTGAATGGAAACCCTGGCTTACATTGTTGAACCACGTTCTCAGAGGTGTGGTGGACTTTACCTTGACTATTAATTGCTGTTATTGGAGCTTGGGAGATTATTTGAGATGAAACTTGGAGTGATAAGTCAGTCTGAGTGCCTGGCATGTGTTTTCTCTTTTCCCTTTTATTTCCCTTTCCAGGCAAGGTGGTATTTCCATTCAGGGTTTCATAGTGAGTTTGTTAATATGTCTCAAGGAGAAACAGAAATGTTAGATGGTAAGGTAATCAGCCGTAAGCACTCTTGATTTGCATTCATATTGTGCTATAATGAGAATAAAACAATTCTCATTAGGCTGACACATTGAATTTAGCCCAGTGAGACTAGGCTGACCGTACATACCATTTGAAATGGGACAGGACCGTTGATTTCTCTCCCATTTAAAATGGTGTTTCTGGTCAGCCTATGTTTAATAACAAAACATGAGGTAAGGTTTGGAGCATTGCAACATTTACAAGTATTTAACTATATTTTAATACTAGGCTATGGCTTAGAACAACCTTAGGTATCTTGCTAGTTTTATTTGTGGGTTTATTTTAGGCAAACTGTTAATAGTACTGAAATGATACTCTGTGAAAAGGAAAAAAAAGTGTACCCACAGATTTAAAATACTAGGCTTGCTAGTTTTCCCCCTTGGCCTTATGTGCCAATCAAGAATTACTGAAGAAAGAAGTCATGTTGAACAGTTCTGCCAATTCTACCATGTAATCTTGGAATCATTTATATTTGTGTTGCCCCACATGGTAAACTTAGTATTTCAGAACACTTATGATGCAAATAATCTTCCAACATGAAAAAATCAGGACTACTTTAGAAAAACATTTCAAATGCTAAGAAAAGAAGATTTTTCTGTGGGGATATTTGTCCTCAGTCTCTTCTCCTTGGGCTAATCTTACCCACTGGCATTAAAGTCCCAAGAGTGAATGTCTTGTCCAGAAGAAGTGATATTTTGAAATGGCCTTATCTTCCTTTGAAAGGAAGCATTAATACAATGATCCCAGTTTATTCTTAATAAAGGACTAGAACATGGACAAGAATCTCAGGCACTTAAATTCCCTATCCATTCCTATTTTTCATCATTGGTTACTTTACCATTTACTTTCACTTTCCTCTTGATATGGAGGATGTTTTGCTAATGGATTTGTGGTTATATACCCCCCTCCCCCAAGCCAAGAGCAGGTTAGCATTAAAAGGATGGCTTAGATATTCTAAGTTTAAAATTTCTGTTTGGTGGTACTTAAGCCTTTAGTGGGTTAGCCACATGATTGGCGAGACACTAATAGATCACGATTTAGTGGAAGTGCTTAAAGAGCAGCACAAAACTTTAAAAATCTGGAGGAGTGAGACAGATTTGGAATCATCCTGTACTGAACATATTTGTTTTCGGATATTTTCATTTAATCAGAATGTTCCATGTCTTTAAAGATTATTTAAAATAACATTAAATGGCCATGTATTTTTCCATGTTGAGGTTCATTTATTAAACAATTTTCCTGCTGTTGGATATAAGGTTGTTTCTAGTTTTTCATTAATACAAGGTTGTGATTAGTAGCCTTGTACTTAAATCTTTGGCTTAACATTTCATTATTTGCTTAAGCTAACTTCCTGGCAAAATTAAGCATGAATGTTTTTTAAATATTGAAAACTTGCTAGAATAGCTTTCAGAAAGGATGTTTGCTACTATCCCCCTTTTAATTGTATAAGAAAGTGTCAGTCACAGCACATTCTTGCCATTGACAAAAAAATTTTAAAAATTAGAATTCATAGATTTAAAAAATGATAAGTTATGTATATGTATAGATATTTAATTACAAGGTGAAACTTTAAAATCTGTTTTTATTTTATGAATTGTCTATTCCTTTACTCTGGCCATTTTTCTGTTAATGTTTTATTGTTTTATGAGTGCTTCTAAATTAAAGCAATCAATCTTATTTTTTGTTGCAGATTACATAATTTGTCATTTCTCTTGTAATTTATGAGGTAGGAGTACTATAAGTTATAAATTTGATAAAATAAAATGTAAATTCATGTATAACTCTAATGCTATGGAGTAGGTTGGTATTAATATCCATTTACTTCTCCATAGGGACCTAAATGGGCATAGCTAAGGCATTATGGTTGAGAATTTCTGCTTTGGTCTGGATGTTGCTTTTCTCTACCACATTTATGAACCCCTGGTCCCTTTTTTTCTATTTGCCTTACACCTCATGAACTGAGTTCAAATGTTCCTTTATTGTATTAAGGTCATCACTACTAATTGCAGAAAGTTATTAGTCTTTGCTTCTTAAGTTGTTGATCAAAGTTTCCTAATAAATACTGTCTTTTAATTTCTAACTCTTCTTAGTTTTGCAGTGCCATGGGCATGTTTATTGGGGATGCTTGGTGTCTGTTAGCCTGGCCATGAATGTGTATGGTAGTCATTGTTCTTAGGGAGTTTTACGCTTATATTCCAATGGTGGAGATAAAAGGTAGGATTCAGCCACATATTTGTTTGCTTGCTTGATTGTTTGTTTTTGTTATTATTATTAAATTTATTGGGGTATCATTGGTTAGTAAAATTACATAGGTTCCAGGTATACAGTTCTTCATTGTCTATGAGTTGTACTGTGTGCTCACCACCCAGAGTCAGTTCTTCTTCCATCACCAATATATTTGACTCTCCTTCCCTCCTTCCCTACACCCCCTTCCCCCTTTTCCTCTGGTAACCAATAAACTATTGTCTGTGTCCATTCCTTGATTATATATTTTTAACAACTTTATTGAGGTACAGTTGACATACAGCAAACTGAAATTCAAAGTGTACAGTTTAAGTTTTGGAATATGTATACCTGGGAAACTGTCACCACAGTTAAGAAAGTGAGAATACGTACCATGCCTAAAGATTCCTATGCCCTTTGTAATCTGTCATCATGCCTCTTTTCATTCCCCATTCCTAGGGAACTACTGATTTGCTTTCTTCAATTATAGCTTGCATTTTCTAGAATCTTATATGCATGAAATCATATAGTATATAATTTTTTGTCTGAATTTGTTCACTCCACATACATATTTTTAGATTAATCCATGTCATAATGTGTATTTATTTCATTTTAATTTCATTTTAAATTAATTTATTTTTACTTCTGAGTAGTTTTTCATTAAATGAATATATCTCAGTTTGTATACCCATTCATCTGTTGGTGGACAGACATTTGTGTTTTTTCCAATTTTTGTCAATTAGCAATAAAGCTGCTATGTACAAGTGTTTTAGGGACATATGCTTTCATTTCTCTTGGGTAAATACCTAGGAGTAGAATGGCTGGCTGGATCATATAGTAGGTGTTTGTTTAACTTTTCTAGAAACTGCCAAACTGGTCTCCAAAGTGGTTGTACTGTTTTAAATTCACATATACAGTTCTAGTTTCTCCATATCCTCCCCAACACTTGGTATCATAAGGTTTTGAAATTTTATTTTATTTTAATAGATGAGTAGTTGTATCTCATTATAATTTTAATTTGTATTTCCCTAGAGATAAATGCTGTTCAACAGTTTTTCATGTGCTTGTTTGCATCTACATATGTTCTTTGGTGAAGTGTCTGTTCAAAACTATTGCACATTATTTTTTACAGGGTTATTTTCTTGCAATTGAGTGTTGAGAGTATTTTTTTAACATGTTTTGGATACAAGTCCTTTATTACATATGTGAATTACAAATAGTTTCTCCTATCCTGTAGTTTATTTTTCATTCTCTTAATAGTGTCTTTAGAAGAGCTAGTTTTTAATCTTGAAGTCTCATTTATCAATTTTTCCTCTAAGGTCACGCTTTTGGTTTCATACCTAAGAAATCTTTGCTTAACCCCAGCTAACAAACATTTTCTCCTATGTTTTCTTTTTTATGTTTTATACTTTTATGTTCTACATTTAGGTCCATAGTCCATTTTGGTTTGATTTTTTGTATGGTAAAAGTGTATATAAGTTCATTTTTTTTGCATATGGATATTCAATTGTTCTAGTACCATTTGTTGAAAAGACTTTCCCTTTTCCATTAAAGTGCTTATTGTTTCTGCAAAATATGGGAATTTCTGGCCATTATTTTTGCAAATCTGTATTTCTGTCCCTACGCTTTCTTGGTTCCTTTTATCGCAGAGTGGTATTTAGAAAGCAGGGTGTGGGCCCTGGGTATGTTCATTTAATACTGGGGTGTCATTGCCTTTAGGCCCTCCTAGTGGTTAGGACACATGTGTAAATATACTAACCATGCAAACACATCCATTTTCTATCTGCCTCCCTTCCTATCTTCCTTCCTTCCTTTCCTCCCTTCCTTCTTGTCTTACTATCACCCAATCAATTTATCTATCTATCTATCATCTACCTACCTACCTATCTATCTAAATCAAAAGCTCATACTGATACTTCTGATTCTATTCCACCATCACATCATTCATTCTACTCTTCTTTCTCTGATTGTGAGAAATCTGGCTCTCATTATTTATAATGAAAGTCATCGAATTTGGCATTCAGTGCATTTTGACATGAAAATTTTGTCATGATACTCATCATTTGTTTGGTACTCAATGTGCAAGCTAGAACTTGTCAGTGTCAATTGCCTCATAACTTGCTACCCTTTCCAAGGATTTATGCAATAGTCACATGGTAGCTCTTGCCGTGTGCATATCCCCTTGTGGTCCTATCTTAACTTTTGTGGTCATTTTGTGTATTTTTGGTTTGAGAACATATTAAATTTATTTCCATTATACCTTATGGGAAAAATTTGTTTGGTACTCATCATTTTTGGTACTTGTGACTCCCGGAATCAATTAACAATGCATACTGAGGTACCACTGTACTTATTTCCTTAATCTTAGTGTACACAAAAATAATTTCAAAACTGCTTACCCTTGTGAAAAACACATTCACAAGCTAGAGTAGAGTTCTGGGTAAAATTCTTTTTTGTCTTAACTTACAACATCCCATCAAGAGACTGTTTTTCATAGTTACCAAAGCTCTACTCTGTCCTCTTCACTGTGGTTACGTTGTGATACATTTGGTTCTTCTGTTAGTGTTTGTATTATATTTTGCCCTCTTTCCCGAAAACACATACAACCTTGTTGATTTTAGTTATTTATTTATATTTTCAATCTGTTAAATATTACTATAGCTCTCAGAGTCAGGGCTATACAAAAAGGTGTTACTCACAGGTGTCACTCCCTCCTCATCCCTTCTCATTTTTTTCATCCCTTTTTTCACTCCTTCCCATCCCTTAGATAAGTAATTTCTTTAGTCTCTAGTTTAGCCTTACTGTGTTTCTTTTTCACAAATGAGAAGATACATGAATGTCTTCTTATATCCCCCATTTTTTCTTATAGGAAGGGAAGTATACCACAGATACATTTTTTTGCACTTTTTTTGTTTAACAGCTTCTCCAGCAACTCATTCCATATTGGTTCATAGAGATCTTCCTCATGCTTTTTCACAATAGAATAATGCTCCATTGTGTGGCTTTAGCCAGTCTCCTATATATTAGCATTTACATAGTTTCCCTTATTTTGTTGTTGCAAACAGTTTTGCAATGAATAATCTGTACATATGTATTTTTGGATTGGAAGTGTTTCCTTAATGTAGATTCTATAATAGAACCAGGATTCTTGGGACAAATAGCACTTTTTTCCTGCCTGTTTGCCTGAAGAATTTCTGATTTGTATCAAAAAATAGCAGCTTTTCATTTCCTTCCTCCTATAGCTTTGAGTGAAGAAATATATATATATATAATTTTTTTAAAACAGGAATATAGGTGAGGATTCTTCCTGACATGTCTGGAATTTCAAGTATACTCCTCCTAATGTCTGTCATCCCTTGCACATTAGATTCCTCTAGTGTCTCGGTTCTCAACCTGTGGGTCGCGACTCCTTTGGGGGTCGAACAACCCTTTCACAGGGGTCGCCTAAGATCATCGGAAAACACATATCAGCTATTTACATTACAATTCATAACAGTAGCAACATTACAGTTATGAAGTAGCAACGAAAATAATTTTATGGAGGTCACCACAACATGAGGAACTGTATTAAAGGGTTGTAGCATTAGGAAGGTTGAGAACTACTGCTCCAATGATTCCCCCCTCTTTCTTTAAATATATTTTTTTCATAGACCTCACTTATGTTCTGAAATGTGTTTAATTTGTAGCTTGAGCTGAGATTTGCTCATTGAAGTATAATTAACTGCATTTTATCTTTGTCAAGTTTGAAAATACAACAAAACGGGTGTTTCATTAGTGACACATAGTGGATTGAAGACAGTTATTGTTTCTTAACTGTACCTGGTACCATGTGTGCTGAAAGAAACTTGGTTTCAAGAAAAAAGACATCTGTAGATAGTTCTCAAGTGGCATGGAAAAATCACACTTGCTTAAGTGGTGGAGAACCCTATGCTTGGTCTTGAATAGAACTTTGAATCTTTCCATTGTGAAACACAAACTATTAAGTTGGAATCAGTGGCCTGGAAAGGTCTGTTGTTACTATTTTCCAAAGGCCTTCTGCAAATGTCTGCCCCTCTGAAGCACCAGTGAACACATTCGTCTTTATATCTGCTTTGTGGTTATTTTTGTGGCTCTGCAAATCTTTGTGGGAGACTAATGTTCCTCTGAGTTATATCTTGGAAGAAAATTTTCACTTGGGCTTTTGCATAAAACTGCTCTTCTTGCAGGCTCTTTGGTGCCAGATTTCCTTCCAAAATGATAGCTCACCAGATCCGCAGTTCTACTAACCTTTGTTTCAAAGTCATTTTTGATTTATAGTCTGTATCTGGGGTAAGAGCACAGAGGTAATGAGAAGCAAATGCCTTTATCTACAGATAACAGCTTCCTAATAATCCTAGCCCTTGTCTTCATGTTAAAATGGACAAGTGGTGCTTTGTCCACTTGTGTGTCAGCTGCCTACAAATGAAGCCTTCTGTACCTTTCAGATGATTATTCTTTTACTTCCTTAATGGCCCACTGGGAGAGGAGACAAGTCCTCCCAAATCTGAGGTTCTATTTGGAAAGCAATATTGAGATCTTAATGTACTTTGTTTTAATTTATTTATAATACTGATAGATACAGGTAGGAAAATGAATGTCATTGTGTATTTTAGAGTATTTTACACGTGGAACTGTTGATATTTTGGAAGCTCAGTTGCTTTTTAGTATCTAATATATAACCTTAAACTGAAATGCTTTCTTTTTTTAATCTAAGTAATTATCTATTTTCTGTTGGATGTAGGTCCACTTTGGGGCTGATGAATTTCTTTAGTACCTTTGCTACTCAAAGTATGTGAAGCATCGGCATCATCCAGGAGTTGTTGGAAGTGAAGAATCATCAGGCCTCACTCCAGACCTCCTGAGTCAGAATTTGCATTATTCACCTGATCTTAAGGGGATTCATGAGCACAGTAAAGTTTGAAAAGCACTAACATAGAAGGTAGACAATTTTAGGAATCAGGGCATCTGAAATTTATTCTTAGTTCTTTTATTTTTTCTGAAACAAGAACATGTTTCTTAATTCTCTAAAGCTTTAATTTTCTCTCATTTAAAAACTGATTTATAACTAGGTTTTCCCAGGCTCACAAGAGACAAGCAAAAGGCTCATTTTGTTACAATGTCTAAACAGACACTTTTGAACTCATTGGGGAAAGCACATAACTAAAGATATGGCATGGTTACTGACTTGCTCTGCCTACCTCCTAAAGTGCGTTTTGACACTTCAAGGCAGGGAATGATACCTTAGAGATACAGTCAATCCTCATTATTTTTGTATTCTGTATTCATGAATTTGCCTACTTGCCAAAATCCATTTGTAACCCTAAAATCGATACTTGCAGTAGTTTTGCAATTATTTACAGATGTGCACAGAGTAGTGAAAATATTGAGTTGCCTGATGTCCACATTCCCAAATGACATTGAATAAGGCTCTGTGTTCTTATTTCAGCTCATACTGGAAACAAGTGTCCTTTTTTGCGGTCTATTTAGTGCCACCTTGTCCCCATTTTTTGCTTTTTGTTGGTGATTTCACTGTTTAAAATGGCTTCCAAGTATAGTGCTGAAGTGCTGGCTAGTGTCGCTAAATATAAAAAGGCTGTGGTATGCCTTAGGGAGAAAATACATGTGTTAGATAAACTTTGTTTAGGCATGAGTTATTGTGATTTTCACCACGAGTTAATGTTAATGAACCAACAACATATATTAACTAGGTGTCTTTGAATAAAACACACGTAAAACAAAGTCATGTGTTGATTGTATAACAAAAATATTGTGATCCAGACTCTCAAGAACTTAGCTCTGTAACTCATGAACATAATTAATGAGAATCATTGGTAGGGTTAAAAATCAGTTAGACTAGGGTTCCAACTGGGCATCATTTTTTCTTTTATGGCTGGTGGTGAGAATAATTTATTATAAGAAAATTTTAGTTGTACTTTTTGAGCACAGTTTTAAATAAAGATAACTGGTAATTTACAAAAACATATGAGGGCTGACTGGAAAAAATACTTAGCCATAAATGCCTCTGTTTATCATATTGCATGGCTGGATACTTCCCAAATAGTCCTTGTACTTCACCAATATTTGGAGGCTTTCTTGGGACTGAAGCAATATGATAAGGAGGTTTTTGTCTTCCTGTGGGCGAGGTTACATTCTTTCAGGCATGGCATGTGAAACAATTGTACTGCAGTTGTGTTAAACTCATTTGCTTTGGGGTCTGTGTCATCTTTTTCAGTCAACTTCACTGCATAAATACCACAGAAATCCCTGTCCTCCCTACCTGCATCCATGATCTATGCAGCTGCCTCATTTCAGATTAACATCATTTATTGCCTGGATCTTAGACTGATGTCCCACTGCTCTTACTACAGCCCACTCTCCAGTGCAGCTATTTTAAATATGATCCTATGCCTTCTCTGTGTGAAACCTCTCAGTGTCTCCCATTTACCTTGGAATAGAGTTGAAGATGCTCTGAGATTTGACCTCTGACTTCTTGCCACTGTGCTTAAATTTAAAGATCCCTGACCTCCCGATACTCTCCCACCTGTGTGCCTGTGCATGATCTGTCCCTTTGCGTCCTTTTATTTGTCTACCAGACAGTCACCTCCTGATCTAAGAAGGTGAAAATTACCTGTTGTATTAGGATTATAGGATTCCCCCCACCTCCATTAAGAAGTAGAAACTTTGATGGAAAGGAATGGTTTTGTTCAGCTCAGTGCCACTAGGTTCTTTTATAGGAGTATCTGGCCATGAGGTTACTGAAAGTATTTAATAAATTAGAATTTAGGGGTGAGTCTGATTTGATTAGTATCATAATAGACTGGCATTATGTCAGTAGCCCTGATCTGTACCAGTTCTGATATCACTAATCTCCAAGGAAACCCAGTGTAGAATACATAATAAACATTCAACCCTAGAAAACACACACACACAAAAATGAAGGGTGAAGAGATTAGCTATGAAGTACAATTGAAATAGTAGCAACTTGTTTTATATGGTTGGTTGTTTTGAAACAAGTGATGCTTAGTGTAGTATACATTTGTTAAGAAGTACATAGAATGGATTAATGCAATGAAGTACTGATCCTCTAGATTTTAATTTCCCCTTTCCTTGATTCACACAATAACTAATGTACAGCAGTCAAAATGAATGAAGTATTGTAATATAGAACACTATGAATGAGTATTAGCAATATAATAAATGGAAGTAAGTCCCTTGAGATTACATCATAGGAATAAATCAATATTCAACACAAGATTCCAGATAGTGGTTACCTTGGGAGGAAGGGATGGGAATGACCCCATACAGAAATGTAAGTTATTGTTCAGGCCTAGTCTCCATGTTAGATAGTAGGTTCATATATGTATGTGTGTGTTAATATAATAAACACACACACAAATAAAACAAGAAGGCCATGATGAGTGCTCATGAGCCAAGGATTTTGATTAATATGAGTTATCTAATTATTTTTACCTGAGTTCTTAAAAAAATCCTTATTTGGATATGTTAGCGGAGCCTCCATCCCTTTATTCTTTCTTGAAGGTGAATCAAGCACATATGCAAGAACTTTAAGTATTTCATATGGGGAAGAAGGTGAATAAAATGACCAAACATAAAATGTAATATTAATGGTGCATTCAAGGACAATGGACATTATAAAAGTGAGAAAATAATGGGAAAAGTGCACAAATAGCCTTTCTTGTTTGAGTCAATCAGGTCCTGGAGAATGTGGAGGCAAATTGCAATCAGCTTTAATGGAGTCCCTATTTTGTGGCAGTTGTATTAGCTTGTCCTACATTTTTTTTTTTGGCAGCAGGAAGAAAGCAAAGGGTACTATTCAAAGAAAAGCAGCTGTATGAGGCTTGTGAGAAAAGTATGCATCCTGTCTTTTCCATGTTGCAATTTTATGACAAATGCACTTCATTTGAAATGATTTTTACATTTCTTCCAATAGCATTCACACTCATGCTCAGTTTCTTATCAATCCTATGTTCCCTTTTCTACAAGAATACTTGAAAATCTCTTTCTAGTAGCAGTTGGTGCAAGACAATGTGCGTTTATTTCGGTGGCAGCCTTTTCTAGTTTTCATGCCAGAATGTCTGCTTTCACAATGAGCTAGTTTTAAGGCACTTTAGATTTCAGCTGATTCCCAGTATCAGACGTGAATAGACAAAATTCTATCTGAATTTTATCTCTCTTTAGGCGGGAGCTTTAGTTACCCTCTTGGCAGAGTCCAGAGAGAAGAATCGACTGTTGCTTGGATTCCTAAGTCATTTAAAAAACTCCATCATGAGTCTTTCTGTTTCCGTGGTGATATGTGACCATTTTCCTCCTGAAAGAGCTATTCCATGTATTTTTACTAACAGCAAGAGAGGATAGATATTTGGGTGAGCTGTGTACCCAGCTGGGAAGCCTAAGTAGACAAAAGGTCTTAAGTTTCTCTTCATCTTACTTGTTTCCCCAGCCCCCTGTTTTCTTTTTTTGTACAGCACAGAAATGGAAGTCCCACTTGTAAAAAGCACCTCACTTATGGCTTACTGGCTGTCATTCTCTTCTTTGGCCCTTTGTTCTGTTTCTTCCATTTGCAAGGGAAGCTCTTAAGCTCTGCCAGCTGTTTGTCACTTCCAGAGATAATATGCTGTTTCTGTCGCCCAGCTAAAAGTGGAATCATACTCTTTGATGACCTATAAATAGGAGGTCCGAGAGAGTATAATTTAGCAATGTTTTTGTGTTTTCTAAGCCTCATTTCTCTTGTCGGTTCAGCAAGCAGGTGTCATAAACTTACTGCCTGATTAAATTTGGATAATTTTCTAACTAAAAGCAATGTTCTTTTATCACAATTGGCAGGAAAGCAGCTTTGTGTCCTTTCTGGTAGCAATAGGCACTATCTCTACATTTTCCCCCATCCTCTAGGACAGTGGTTCTCAACCTGTGGGTCGTGACCCCTTTGGGGGTCGAACGACCCTTTCACAGGGGTCACCTAAGACCATCGGAAAACATGTATCAGATATTTACATGACGATTCATAACAGTAGCAACATGACAGTTATGAAGTAGCAACAAAAATAATGTTATGGGGATCACCACCACATGAGGAACTGTATTAAAGGTCACGGCATTAGGAAGGTTGAGAACCACTGCTCTAGGAGGCCAGCCTCAGCTTTTTCACATCTTAGCAGAAGAGTTCCCAGAAGTAATACATATGCACTCTTCATTCCTCTATTTCCATAAAGTTTGCCAGAGTCTCACTGGCCAAAGCAAGTCACATTACCAAGCCCAGAGTAACTATGGGAGGGGAGACTACACAAGGGCTTGGATACGGAGAGGTGTGACTTATTGAGGGTGTTAATTAGTCTCCCACAGTAGACTTTTGAGTTGCCAAATGCATTCAGTAAGATGTACAAGGAGCTTCTGGTTGCTGGGATCAGGGATGAGAGCTGAGAACGGAGGAAAACCAAGTTTCTACAGTGGTGTGATGAATGTGCTTTCTGAATGAGATATCATAGGACAGTCTGGCCAAAAGACTTTTATGAGAAGTGTCAAGTATAAAACCTAATCACTTTTGTGTATTCTTAGGAGGATAAGGCACCAAAGACAGTGAATATATGTACAGACTAATAGACTAGTCTTCATAAAAATGAAGAACTCTTATATGGCAAACACTGTGAATAAACAGGGGATCTGCAACTGGGAAATTATAGATAATAGAAAAAGGGGTAATTAATAGTCCTAAAAAATTAACAAGACAAATATGCCAATAGAAAAATCAGCAAAGGCTGCAGGTAGGATATTTACAAAAACTGAAACATAAAAATATGTAGAGCAGCCAATAAACATTTAAGAAAGCATTTGTTTTAATCAGGAATCAAAGAAAGTCTAACAAATATAAGTTTCTTACAAGTATCAATTCCTGGTATATTTTCATAGCACTTACATAATATAAAAGAAGAGTAAGGGAATAGGGAGGTAAGTGGGAGAGTTGCAATTTTAGGGAAGGCCTCTCTGACGTGGTGACATTGGAGCAGAGGCCTGAAGGAAATGAAGGCGCAGGCCATGTGTTCTAGAAGCATTCCAGCTTGTGGTAAGAGCAATGGCAGATGCCTGAGGTGGTACAAAGCAGTGGGGAAGCCAGCTAGTATGTGGCTGCAGCCAAATGAGCTGGAAAATAATAGAGAATATATTGAGATTTTCTACTACTCTGGACACTTTATGTAAATGGAATCATACTATATATGTATATGAGGGTGGTCCAGAAAATATCTGGCCATAAATGACTCTATTTGTCATATTACATGCCTGGATACATCCCAGACAGCCCTCATGTGTGTGTGTGTGTGTGTGTGTGTGTGTGTGTGTGTATAGTGATGTGATCAGACACAGTGTGGTTAGTAAAAATAACAAGTATCACAGCCCACAGAATGGAAGAAAGTTTCGTAAATCATGTATCTGAAAAGGGACTTGTATTAAAAATATATGAATGACTCCTACAAGTCAATAATAAAAAGGCAAATAATGCAATTAAAAATGGTCAAGGAGTCTGGATGGACATTTCTCCAAAGCAAATATCCAAAAGCCAATAAGTACATTAAAAAAAAAAAACCTTCATATCATTAATCATTTGGAAAATGCAAATCAAAATTACACTGAGAAACTACTTCACACTGACTAGAATGTTTATAATAAAAAAAATATATACTAAGGGTTGGCAAAGATATGGAGGAAGTAGAACCCTCATAAATTGATGATAGGAATGTAAAATGGTGTAGCCCCTTTGGAAACCAGTCTGGCGGTTTCTTAAACACTTAAACATAGAGTTATCATTTGATGAAACAATTCCACTTATATACCTATACCCAAAAGAAAAGAAAAGTAAATGTGCTTCCACACAGGGAGTTCCCTGGTGGTGTAGTGGCTTAAGGCTTCAGCACTGGCGCTGTCAGCGCTGCGGCCTGGGTTCAATTCTCAGTTAGGGAGCTACCCACATACCAAAAAGCAAAAAAAAAAAAAAATGTGCTGCTTCTACACAAAATGTTGTACACAAATGTTTGTAGCAGCATTATTTATAATAGCCAAATAGTGGGAACAACCCAAATGGCCATCAGCTGATGAATGGATAAATAAAATATGCCATATACATACAATGGTATGCTATTTGGCAATTAAAAGAATGAAGTACCAATTCATGCTACAACATAGATGAACCTTGAAAACATTATACTAAGTAAAAAAGCCAGTCACAAAAGACCATATATTATATGATTCCATTTATATAAAGTGTCCAGAATAGGCAAATCTTCAAAGACAGATAGTAGATTAGTATTTGCTTAGAGCTGGGGAGAGGAGGTGCAGGGTTTCTTTAATGTTACTTTAAAAATATCAATGTCTTATGAATTTAATTGATCTTTTTAAAAAGGAAATATAAATAAAAATGTTTTAGAAAACTCAGTAATAAATGAAGAATAGAATTACAAAGGGACAGCACTTAGCTCAACTGAGGAGGGGGAGAGGTAGTTGCAAAATGTGTGAGATAAGCTATCAGTTGATTTTGGCCTTGGTACCTACAAGAACCACAGCTACAGCCTTCCTCCAGGTATTAGTTCAGAGTTTTCTAGTGTGGTAGCTGATGTGATAAGGGAGATCTTTTGATCCTGGGCTCCTGAACCTGAAGTCCATAATATTGGTAGCCTACAATCTGTAGGTAACAAATGCCACAAAGGACATCTTCCCCCAACATTTTTGCCTCACTAGAAGCTACAGCTGTGACCCTATCCCAACACATCCAGGGGAGCTACTGTCACAAGAGAAGCCCCTTTGTGAAGATGCACCTAATTAGAGCTTGGATTTTTTTTTCTTTGCTTAGTATCATTTTATTGCAAATCTATTGTGATTACACATCAAAGATAATTTATAGCATTGTTTATATGGGGAAATGTATCCAGGTTTCAAATAAATGATTTAGAAATGATCTTTTGGGAACCCAGCTTTTTTGTGAGATAGAACTGCCTGCAGTTCAGAGCTTCTCCCTGTCTTGGTGTGGGTGTTGAGGAGGACAGCCTGAGAAAATAAGATAAGGGGCTCCAGTTCTTCTTGTAGATTCATGCATAGTCAAATTTCTATTCTAGTGTTTGCTGCTTCAATGTCCTGAAAGCTAATATGGAAGTGTGCACTTTAACTTGTTAAATGTGATTTGCATGCAGTCGACATCCCAGAACTCCAGTGTATAATGAATTTCATTAATCCAGTGATTTGTAAAAAGAGTTTGAATTAAATGCTTCTTCATGCTCCAGAGACTGCATTGGGCTGTTTTGTATTGGTTGCCACAGTTTCTCCAGTGTAGTGACGTAAAAAGGAAAAGGCAGCTAGGAATGAAAGATAATCCACAGACCAGAAAATATAATATTGCAGGTTTTGAAACAGGGAAAGAAAGTAATGTAGCTTTATTTAGATGTCTCGCTCAGAATAACTGCTTTTTTGCTCTCTAGTTTTGTGAAGACAATTATACCCTTGCTATGCTTCAGTTTCTTACTTTATAATAGTAGATTTCACCTAGGGTAGCCTTAAGCACCTGAAGACCCAGTAAACCTATAGATACCTGGGCCCCACCCCTAGAGCTTCTGGTTCAATAGGCTCCTCATGGGGCCTGAGAATTTGCATTACTAACAAGCACGCAAGCGGTGCTCCTAAGCAACTACACTTTTGTAGCCTTTATCTATAAAATTTAGAAAGCCACTTTTCAACTCCAGTGTTTTATAATTCTCTGATTTCATGTTCTAACATCTGAGTCATGTCCTTGGGACCAGAAGAGATCACTGACTATTGAATTTCTCAGCAGTCTTTAGGACTCACTTTCTTCCTGACCATGTTGAAACCGAATCATGGCCATATGTAATGTCTATGAAAGCACTGGTTTCTGGTCTAATTTTAACCTTGCGAGAAAATGATGGGAAAGAGGAGAAGCCAATTGTGAATTGGAGTTAAGATTACCAGACAAATCTTGAAGGGCTTCAAAGTCTTATCTTTTTGTTTCCCTGGTATCCCCCAAACTCTGGCATTCCCTGAATCTTTCCTGACTTAGGTTGGTGGAGAAGGAAATATGGGATAATATGGGAAATGAAGTCAAGGGGAGAAAGATGAACAGGGCAGAGTCTTCTAAGAAATAAGTCAAAGTAAATTTGAAAACTAAGCTTTTAATTCCTGTAAACATTTGTTTTTTATAGGCAATCCACATTCCCAGAAGAGTCCTTGAGAGGCAATTTAAAGAGAATAAAGTGAGGGTAACTGAACTGTTAAAATATAGCAGTTAGTGTCTTGAGAACTTAGCATTCCAAAAAATACTTGACTGCCGACCACCCTAACAGCAGAATCTAGTATAAGCAGCCCTCACTTCAGAAGACAGTATTTGGTTTTAAAACATTCAATCCCTACTGCCTTTGTTTTCTAGCCATTTCTGAGTGTGTAAGAGCTGTGGGTAACTTTCTTTTCTTAGGTGTTATTTATGAAGCTTGTCATATACTGCTCTTGAAAAATGTGGGAAAAGTTAAAAAAGTGATCTGCTCTCTTGTTTATTATTATATATATTTTATTCATTATATCTGTAGTATACTTTATTTTTAAATTTTCATTTTATATTTTATTCATTTTACCAGCCATACATAATCAAGTAATTAGAAATTACTTTCCAAAAGAAAAACTCCCACATTTCCATTACTCAGAGATAACTTCCTTTAAGATATTGGAGTACATCCTTACATACTTTTTTCTGTAATCAGTATCTTTATTTTCTATGAAAAGGAGTCCTGCTATCCAAATATAACCACTTTTTTTTTTGCTAACAGTATTGCTGATATTTTTCCATATTGTTCAATGCGGTTTTATGCCACAGGAATCCTCTATATAACCAGTGCTCTATGATACTTTGGTTTCACTTTTTTGCTATTAAAGAATGTGATGAACTTCCTTGCATATGCATTTTTTACATGCATGTCCCATTGATTACTAAGGATAAATCTTTAGAAGCTGAACCCTGGGTCAGAGGATATATACACTCTGTAAATGTTTTTGATACCAAGTGTCAAATTGCCATGTAGGAATGAATGTTGGGCCTGAATACATACTCTGTCAGCAGTTTCAGATGAGTAATCTGCATATTTCAAAATGAGTTTTTATTATTTTTAAGAAGCTGCTTCATGGCTTTAAATAATTTAATTCAGTGGTTCTCAACTTTCCTAATGCCACGACCCTTTAATACAGTTCCTCATGTTGTGGTGACCCCCATAAAATTATTTTCATTGCTACTTCATAACTGTAACGTTGCTACTGTTATGAAACGTCATGTAAATATCTGATACGTGTTTTCCGATGGTCTTAGGCGACCCCTGTGAAAGGGTCGTCTTACCCCAAAAGGGGTCGCGACCCACAGGTTGAGAACTGCTGATTTAAGTGTTTGTTTTTTGAATGAAAGCATTATCAAGCTGATGTATGAATGCTGTCCTGAAAAAAAACCAGCCATAAATGCTTCTATTTTTCATATTATATGGCTGGATACTTTCTGTACAGCCCTCACATTGCTGGAAAATATTATTTGGAGCTCTCTTCACACAAACTTTCTGCAGCATGCTTTGATCATCCAGTATTATTATTAGTAGAAGACAGTGGGTAAGACTCTGAAATGTTTACTAGGAGGCTTCCTCTGTATTTAGGAACTGCATGTATGAAAATATATTTCCTCAAATACTACTTTATATTTATTCTTGTAGTTGAAAAGTTTGTGCAGCCAAATATATGCTCATGCATAGATTTCAAGGTTATATTCAGCTTTGATCTGCTGTTTTAAATATCTTTGAGAATTAATGGATTTCTGTGCATGGTGCTTGGCATACAGCTTAACAAAAAATAAAGTTAGGAGAATTCAGGGACCTCTGTTTCCTATAACAGTACAGAGAACCCTTTGAAAAAATACTCCTTTATCTTCAGAGTGAGGCAGGGACATATTCCTTTGAAAAGAAAAACTTGAAATTCTAAAGTCGTTCTTGCCAATTCCTGCAAATATAGTGCTCTCATTTCATACCGGGTTATTAACAAAGACATGGATGTCCAAAATGATGAAAAGAAGAGTGAACACAGTGAGAAAGAATGTTTCTATGTTATGTTAAATTTCCCTCTTGGACCTCAAAAATGTCCTTTTCGCCAGAACTGGATACAATTCTATTATAAAAATAAGAGGTAGTGCAGAAAATTTGAGGGATTTTTGTCTCCAATGTGCACTTGGTATCTAAAGTAAGTTTTATCTGATTCTGAATTATTTTAGTTAACACAACTGCCAATTTCTTTTTTAGTTTCTCTTTGTTTGGGGCTTCACAGAAACTGGCTTGATATTGTATTTAACAAACATTTCTAAGGCATATTCTGTTTCACAGCCATTGTTGTAAGCAACCATTCTATAAACACCAACTCATTTAATACTTACCATCCTGTGAGGTATGTGCACTAATATTAACCTATTTCACAAGTGCAGAAACATAGGGCAATTATATAAATTAGCCAAGAATACTCAGTCAGTGAGTGGCAAAGCAGGTAGTTAGCCCAGGCAGCCTGACTTGATATTCTTTGCTCATACTTAGCTGTGCTGCCGGGCACATATAAGTATGCACACAGCAGTGATGAGTTTTGCAAAATGTTAGCATATATTTTTGATAGGAAGAAATTGATCACTATTATTCTCTAGTTGACCATAGATGTCACCGTTGGCTGCAAATTGGAATCACCTAGGGAGCTTTTCAAATTCAAATAGCACAGGCCACACCCCTCACTTGGTAAATCAGTGGCACTCAGGCACCAATAGTTTTTAAAGTTCCCCACTGCAGATTCCAGTCTGCAGTTGAGGTATGCCAAGCACATTACTCATGGTGACTACTTTGTCAGAAACTTCTGATGAAAAAGAGCACTGTGGCCATGTCGTGATTCACTTTACCAAGATTTCTTAGAGATGAGCTTATTCACAAAGAAGTAATCTTGTTTCAAGTGAAGGCAGTGTAAGTTTGGGGAAAATAATTCCTTCTGAAGATTCTGGTTCTGAGAACATTTTAGAAGAGTCAAGACTGTAAATCCATTTGCGTTGATATAATTTAGCCAACTGTTTGACTTTATTACTTGGGTAAGTGGAATAGATGCCCTTACTCAAATCAGAGCTAGGTTGGTTTTAATATTCTACATCTGAATCCCACAGAAGGTAACAGAAAATCATTGGCAGTCAGGAAGGAAAGTCATGTTTCAACCAGATGGCTGAACAGTGGTGAGTGGCTTGGGCTGCATCATGTTTAATTTTCTGTGAGAGCTCTAGAACTATTTTTTTTCTTTCTTGACTGGGCATAAAAGTAGACTGACCAGATGTACCAGTTTAAATGAGACATAAAACAATGGTACTGTCCTATTTCAAACAGTACATCTCGTCAGCCTACTGACACCTTGAATTTACCCAAGTGAGACTAGGCTGACCATATGTATCATTTGGAACAGGACAATACCATTGTTATCTGTCCCATTTAAAATGGTACGTCTGGTCAGTCTACATAGAAGGCAAACACTGAGCATGTGAGAATTTGGAATGAGTGTTTCTGTTGGAGCAGCTTTGTGCAATTGCATAGCAAAATGTGTTGCAACAAAAATGACTTCTAGCTATGGTGGTATAACATACATAGCATTTAAGGAAATCTACCAAACATGGGTCAGTAGTTAATGGTAAGTATTTCTGCTGTTTCTTCTTCATGCTGGGAAAATGAAACTGTTGTTTGAAGTATTTATTTTGAAATTGCAAGTTTGTTCAAACAAGACTAATATATATTGGGAAAGTGATCAAGCACAGTCTCTTCTGACTAGACATTTCAGTTTGTGTCAGAAGCCTGTTGGCTCATGGAAATCCCACCCAAAATCTGACAATTGAGTTTGTGAACTTGCCACCATGCACTTACATTGGTAGCACTGTACAAACAATTCGGTAAGATGTCAAAACCTTCGCAAGGTTTTGGGTATGATGACACCTCTGATGGCCATTCCAGAAAAAGAGTTCTAAAATGGCTTTTAAGAATGGACTAGGTACTGGCATCGGTGCATAGCTGCCCAAGGGGATTACTTTGAAGGTGATCATAGTAATATTCAGCAGTGAGGTACGTAGCACTTTTTCGAGGATGGGTTCATGAACTTAATCATCCAACCTCGTATTTATGTATCTCTAAATACTGTATTTTTCAGTTTTGAATGCCAACCAGCAAGCATAAACCTAGCTGTATAACAAAGGAAACATTGTTTCTATTTGACAAGGGTCCCAAGAGACAGTAAGCTGAGCCAAGTGCCTGAGACAAGTCTGGGTTCAGGTGCCATGAGGTCATTTTGGGGAAGTTGGTGGACAAGGCCATGAGTGAATCCAAGGTAAAACAGACTCCTCATCTTCAGGACACCTGATGGTGCTGTGGTATAGGGCCAGATACTGAATATCCAGCAGAAAGATGGTGTGTTAGCTTATGTGGGGAGACCTGTATTTCCTGCTTTTAGCTCACTGGGTCCTTCCTTCAGCTCTTGAGAATAAGTGAGAGCAGAACACTGCCAGGCTGGACAATGAAGTCCTCTGCCAATGCAGGTGGCAGAGAATGGTACGGAGACCAGCGCCACTCATCAATCATGGTCAGGAACAGAACACAAGAAGAACCTGAACTCTGTTCATCTGGTCATTCTGTTGTCAGATTTCATGGCAGCAAGCATCTTGTGATGAGAATCCTCAGCATATCCATTTCTGGAGTCACCTTGCTCTATCCGGAGAGTTTGCCCTCTTCTTTTGGTGCCTAGCTATTACCCTGGGCTCATACTTCACTCATCTAGGGCTGCCCTTGACCATTCCTGTCTTAGAGCTGCTTTTCCTTCCATCTTGCCTTCTTTTTGCTTGTTTTGGTAATGTACATCCTCCAGTAACTTTTTTTTGGGGGGGAGGGGGTAGCTCCCTGGCTGGGAATTGAACCCAGGCCGCAGCATTGAGAGCGCTGAAGCCTAGCTGCTATACCACCAGGGAACTCCCTTTCTAGTAACTTTGTGAGGAAGGGTATGTGGGAAGTAAGTTTTCTGAGGCCTTACATGCCTGAAAATGTCTATTCTACCATCATGCTTGATTGGCAGTTTGGGAATAGAATTCCAAGTTTGTGAACAGAAACCAAAGTCCTGAAGGGAAATTAATACCTTGCTTCATTGTCCTCTCTTTCTGCATTGATATTGGGAAGTGTGAAGCCATTCTGATTCCTGAAAGACTACCTATAACCTGAATTTTTTTCTCTCTGGAAGCTTGTAAAGTCTTTTTGTCCCCAAGGATCTGAAATGTCACACTAATGGGCCATGGCATGGGTTTGTTTTTATTCTTTGTGCTAGAAGGTCTATGACTTACTATGTGCCATTTCATTCTGATACCTCAACTTCTTCAGTTTTGGAAACTTTTCTTGAATATTCCTCTTATTTTTCATTTTTTCTTATCTCATTCCACAACTAACAATCAAGAACTGGATTCTCCATTAGCAGTTATTAATTTTCCATTTTCTCCCATTTGTAATCTCTGGATTTGCTCTAATTTTTGGAAGGTATCATCTAACACTTCTCTTTTTTTTTAAATTTCTCATAATAGTTTTCAATTCTGAGAATGTCTGTTTCAGCATTTTAATTTTCTAGGTTTTGTTTTCTATCATTTTCTTCTTCATGGATACAATATGTTATTTTTCCAAGGATATCCATGATCTATATTTGCTTAAGCTTTCTCCAAGGTCTGTAGTCTCTGTTCTCTTTAAGTTGCTGGTTTCTGTTTGTTTTGATCTGTGTCCTTTGTGGTGGAAGCTTTTCACAGATGTCTTGTATTTCTTTGTTGCTTGAAGACTAGAAATCTGCTGTGAAGCTCTGAGCAGGTGGGTGGAGCTTGTTGGGTTTATTTCACCATAGGGTGATCTGGGTTGGGCATTTATAGGAAAACTCCAATGTCCGTGTCTTTAGGTCTTTCCCCTTGGGTTGCTTAGATTCCCTAGGAAAAAGCCTTTCATTCTCCTGCAGTTGGTCTGATGTTCATCCTGGCAGCTCCTGAGAAAGGGGACTGGGCTAGGGGCTGTGTCTGCATTACGGGTTCAGCATGAATCTATCTAGTAACTTAATGATACTGTTTTTACCAGAGTACCCATGGCCTAACTATGCCTCCCAAGACAGATATCCTGTTTTACCATCTTTAGGAAATAATACTCTGGCTATTTTCCTGGGTGGGGGAGGGGCAGTCACTCAGTGGAATGGGGTGAAGAGCTATAAGTAATTACTTCTAGGATAGCTTTCTTTCCTGCCATTTACACATTTGTCATCTTTTTTATCTCCAGTTCTGGAGGAGCCTGGTGCCCATGTTCAGCTTTTCTCCCTGAGGATTTGAGATAATTTTTTCCTCACCTGCTGATTTGGTTACCATTCACCTGTCTGCTTTACAGATTCTAAAACTTTGTAGTTTTTACTACTTCTCCTTTTCTCCTAGATTTGTATTAAACAAACAAACTAACAAACAAAAAACAATTCCTTTATGTGGTCTTAGTAGGGTTACAAGAAAGTGAAATCAGGTGTATGTGTTGAGTCCACCAACTTAACATGGAAGCTGGAACATTTTTTTTACATGATTGGATCCAGTACATGTTTGCCTATTTGAAGCCAAAAAACATGTCCAATAACGAGGTTTCTAACCATTTATCAAAAACCTTTGTGCCACATGTTGTTCAGTGGGAATAGATGTTATCCTTAGTTTACCAAAGACAAAATTGACACAGATAAAGCAATGAACCCATGGTCACTACTAAAAAAGTGGCAGTGCTGGGATCTGAATCCAGTTCAAGATTTAGGTTTTGAAACCCCGTGAAAGTTTGTAACAGGCCCAGTGCTTTCTCTATACCAGAAGCTGATCTGAACTAATACTTGTGAATTCTGTGGGGATCTCTGAGTTAATTGGACTTTGAAGGAGAAAAATATTCAGACATACATGTATTGGGTTGATTAGCCTTGACTGGGCTTTTGAAAAGTGAATGGGGCACCCACGAAGTGTGAGAAGTGCCTGCTTTTCCCAGCTGCACTGCCTTGCCCCTCCCTGCTAACTTGGTGTGTGGCAGAAGGTCATTCATAGGCACAGTTGTGCTGTCAGTCCATAGAACAAAGCATGCATGGTTTTCTGGCCCACCCAGTAGAATGGTGTCCTACTGGTGAAACAGTGCTGTAATTAAGGACTTATTTTTGTATGGCTACAAGTCTAGGTAACTCATTGCCCATTCAATGTCATGAACATTAGCATCTTATTTCCCTATCGACAGTTTTGCTTTTTTTCTGCAACAGCATGAAGCCATTGATTTGCAAACCAAATGCTGCGGTAAATGGGGGCTTTAGAGTCTTTTCAGATTGAATTATTTATTATGGTTTTTGGCAAACCTTTTTCAAATCAAATTTTCAGACCAACTTATGTATCAAAAATTATGCTTCAGATTTGAAATGTTGCCTATAGCTTTAAGTATGGACTAGATAGGTTTGAATATTAAAGTATTAGAAATATCAGTAAGCAATCCCACCTTATTTTTCAAATATTTTGAGTGTTATCATTCTTATAACAGGTTTCAGCTTTCGTGAGCTTTCTAAGCATGGCTACTTGCTTGTTAAGAATCGAATTCTGTGTATATATAGTCATGGTAATATATATATATATTGGTAATATATATATATATTACCATGACTATAGCTAGTCTTTTGCCTAGAAGAATAAAATATAAAACACAAATAGCTGAAAATAAGGTTTTCTTTTTTAATGCAAAGTAACATTAACCTGCCTCTGTATTCTTGAAATTAGTTGGAGTTCCATTTTAATACAGCATTTCAAGCCAAATTATTTGTAGTCTCTATGGAGAGAACCCTTTTCATTTAAAGGGATTAAAAGAGTGCTGGACTGAATTCAGCTACTTTAAAATGCACATTTGGGGCCTTTTTATGTTCCCTCAAGTTCTAAATAAAAGCCCATTATAAGGAGACTCTGTAAACTGCTTTGGAGTATTGGCTTTCAAATTTAGCTAGATCTTTACCTATGAGAGAAAACAATGGATAACCTATGCCTTGAGCATTTTATTTGGGAGAAATAAACTGTTTTACCTTATATTTTAATTTATTTTTAACATTGTCCATCATGGGAATGTCATCTTTTCCATTCTTACTACTCAAATAAAAATATTTACGTGTCTCATGTCAGAAAAAAATCTGCTATACTGAAGCCAGATTTAGAATCAGAAGAGAAATTTAGAAGAGTTTGTCAACAGAGACCTGCACTCTTGGGATCACCATCTCTTTAGAACTTTCATGAGAGGACTTCAACTGGAAAAAGCCTGGACTCTGGAGTTGGATGTATGTTTCAATTCTGCCCACATCTTGCCTTCTTGGAAAAGACTTTTGACTTCTCTGGTAGATAGGTGTTCCAGCCGCAGCCATCTGTGAGGCACCCATTGCATGCTGTATGTAGTAGTAGATGCTTTATAAGTGCTTGCTGAATGAGTGTATGAAGAAATTTCCTTAACTTACCAAAGTGGGTCCTTTTTGCTACACAAAGTGTGTTTTTCTTTTCTTTTTTTTTAATGTGGGTAGCTCCCTGGCCGGGAATCGAACCCAGGCCGCAGCGCTGACTAGCGCCAGCGCCGAAGCCTTAAGCCACTCCACCACCAGGGAACTCCCTTTTTTAGAGCCACTCTAGTCAATTCCCCTGAGTCCCTGTGCACCTCCTTTCTCCTTAGAGTATGGTGCCAAACCCTTAACCTCTGGATTTGCTCTAATTTTTGGAAGAAAATTAGATTTCCTAATGAACTTTCTACTGAACTTTCTATAGTATGGCTGTTGCCCATAGCCAACCTGACCCTAATTGCCTCAAAGTGACTGAAGTATTTGCTTGATAAATACAAATCTTTGAAAGCTATTTCCTTAGAACAGGAGTTGGCACAGTGTTTCTGTAAAGGGACAGATAGTAAATAGTTTATACTTTGCAGGCCATAGGGTCTCATCACAACTTCTCTATTGTAGCCTGAAGGTAGCCATAGACAAGAAATAAAAGGATGACTATGGCTGTGTTCCAAGAAAACTGTATTTACACAAAAACTGGCTGGCCACATTTGACCTCAGAACTGTCTTTCATCAGTCTTGCCACAGAGTGCTGGTTGTGCCCCTTTTTAGTGCTAAAGAATCACCTAGAACATATCTTTTTAAATAGAGATTCCTGGGTGCTACCCCTGTCAAAAGATAACATCAGAAATAGGTAAAATAATTTATTTCATGCAAATATAAAAATCAACACGTGCTAATGATTTTACTTTACTCATATTAGGGAACCTAGCAGATGCTATAAGTACTTCCAAGGAAAAACGTCAAAAAGTACAAATTTATATTGAGTAAAGAAACTGAATTGCAAATGGAGGCAAAACTGATTTTTTTGCTGCAAGAGGAAGGGAAGTCAATCAAAACTAGACAATGACAGATTTTATGTCTATCAGTTATCTGTCACTTAAAGAGTTGCAAAATAGCACAAGCAATGAAAGCTTGAGGGCTGATAATCTGCAGGGATGTGCTATAGGTAGATGATGTACAGTTTTCCTTTAAAACATAATTTATACATCCTTGAGTGACTGATTCTGTAGGTCTGATGTTAGACTGAGAAATCTGCATTTTGAACACATCGCCAAAGTTTTGGTCCAGCAGGAAGGATTCATATCACACTTGAAGAAACAGTGTATGCAGGTACCTTGTTTGTTCTTCCTTTTCCTGGAATCCTCCCTTCTTCTCTGCACTTCTCTTTCCTAATTTAGGGAAATCAACCCTCATCCTATGAGGTTCACCTATCCATTTGACTAGATCGATGACAAACAGTTCTTTTGTTGTAGGGTGCTGTGGTGGGAAGGATTAGATATTGGAGAAAACTCATCATCTATCTTTACTATTTGTTTGTTCACGTCAAGAAGAAAAACCAAAGGGATAGAGGGAGACTCAACCTGAATTTATCATAAAAATAATTTACATGAACTATGGAAATGGTGTATGCAATGGAGGATGATTAAACCTTGAAAGTTCTTGGTGCAGTTGTAAGAAGGTGGAGGAAGGGAGACCATGAGATTTAGGCCAGCATGGGAGGACACAGACTGGGAAAGCAGGAAGCATGGGTTTTAAATAGTCAGGAGTACAGAAACCTCAATAAGCACATTATGGAAGTCAGAACTCATTAAATTGGCAATCCATTATGAATTTACATTCTTGCAGATTTTTAACTGCCAGCAGCTGTTCTGCTCCATCAATGTTGTTCCTCCCTGGACAGAACAGCAAACCTGGCTTGTGCATTTCCCGAGGATGGGGAAGTTCAGAAAGACCCAGACTATCAGCAATCTGAGTTCCTTTTTACTAGGTTTTCTCTGAGTCAAAAAGCAAAGGGACAGATGGGTAAGTGTCCTTGATACAGGGTACTTTGAAATTATCGTCAAGTCATGGTGGTTGAGACCTAATTTCACTCTGATTTGCTTTCCAGTGGAATCAGTCTTCTGTATCTGAGAGTCAGTCCCCCACAAGTCTCTCACTCAGTTCTGGCTTTTCAGACTGTACCCCTAGTTGTAGAGCTACCTTGAAAATAGTACTATTTCATGCTAATGGGAGAAATTTCATGTGAACTCCCTTTCTGAGTGAGTTTAGCAGTTTAAAGAGAAGACATTTTTTTCATCATCTAATTCTCTGAAAGATGTTCTGCTAGGTCCAGGGTCTTCAAAGGATAGTGGACACAGATCCCTCCTGTATGGAATTGAGAACGGGTAATCAGTCATCTTTCTGTGGGTGGTGGTACATGGGGAAGCATGTCTGTTGGCACAGACTGGTCAACTGGTTGTGTTATACCGAAAGTTGGATCGTTTTGCTTCCTGGCATTGAAATGCTATCTTTGAGCATGTGGTGCTCCTCTCACACCATGTCTTTCTAAAGATTCCATCCCCCATCTTGTCTTTGTTCTGAGATTACACTATCTTAGAAATTGCCTGTTCTGCTGATAATGTCAAGTTACCACTCATTCTGAAATCTTAGCTCAGAAATACAGTCTTCTGCTAGTGTCAGGTGCCTGAATGGTAAGAACATCCAGTGGTGGCCACTGCTGCTCCTGGGATATTCCAAGCCTCCTGTTTGATCAGGAGGCAGAGGTGGTAGCAGCCATGACAGCTGTTGGACCCTACTCATGTCAGGAATATAGCACCAGAATCTTCCCTGCTGGAATTTGGGATGCCTTAACATGAATTTCACACAGCCCCTGCTGTGTTTGCTCTGCTTCGAGTACTTGGTGCCTCCCATGTTCTTCTTGGAGAATGTAACAATAGTGTGCTGTTCTCTGTGTGCAGGAGATATTCTTCCTACTCTCACCGTGCTTGCACTCCAAAGGGCATCTGAGATGGGGAAGGTTATCAGTGTTCATTACCTAAGGCATGACCTCAGCCTTGAGCCCCCCTTGGAAAGCTACCTAAAAAGTCTTTGTATGGTGCAAGGTAGATATTAGACTTATCAGGATGATCGCTTTGTAAGTTATATACTTGTAAATGTCTAATCACCATGTTGTACACATAAACCTGATATAATATTGTAGGTCAACTATAAAAAATAAATTTAAGAAAGGTCTTTGCATTGTTTCTGAAGTGATCATTTGTTGCTTATTTTTAGATCCACAGAAGCCTTAAGGGGGCTGACAGCTATGTGAAGGGCAGGAATCTGTTTTCAGACAGGACATATTGTCATTTTAGATTCATAGCCCTCAGTTCCTAATTTAGACTGGAAATCTGAGCAGCCCTGTGACTTCCATAGTGTTGACATTCACTATTTTGTATTTGTGGATTGCCAACACAGAGCACACTGAGACTAAACTGCAAAATTTTATATAATTTAAGAATGGAATTGTAGGATTGTTTGGAGCCTTCCTGCATTATGTATATCATCTTTTTATTTTGGGGTTGTAGATCCTAATAAATACATAAGTTTTAAAAACCTACATTAGGAGTTGAAATGAAAAAGAAAAATCACTAAAGAAGTGAGCTATGCAAATCAAAAATGAACGTAGTCAGATTTTTCTATTGAAAGATAACATTTTCCCATTCTTTTCTCTAAGACAATGGTATCTTCTGTGCTAGAGAAATGAGTGTGATGTATTTATTGTTATACAGATTTGGAAGTTTCCTGAGGCACATGATAAGAGTGGATGGATTTTCTGTCTACATAGCAAGGTGGAAGCCATATTTTAGGAGAGAAATGATGGGACATGAAGGAAAAGTAAGTAGGGGATCCTTGAGTGGAGCAGGCTGACTTCTGTAAGAATGCAGTTCTGACAGGCTCCTTACCTTTCAGTTTCAGCTGCAGGCCATCAAGAAACCCCTATTCCTGGACCTCACTACTCTGACCACCAAGTAAAGAGTTCTCTTCCTTATGGAAGCAAATGGGATTGCCAGACCTAACTCTTGTCTCATTGGTGTTTGAGTCCTTTCCTGAGAGATAGGCCCAGAATCTGCAACACAGGAGAACATGTGGCATTTGAAAGTCCTCCTCTTATCATCTTTGGTTTAGAAATTGTTTGCCTATTCTTTTTGATACTGACAGCCAGATTTTTCTTAATCTATATCCCAAATGAAACCAGGGAGTTGTCACCATAGGCCTTAAATCTCTGTTTAGAAAAAATGTTATGGAAGGGGTCAGAAGCCTCCCTCCCTAACTCAAGCATTAGCCTGGTCTTACCTGTAGAGTCTTGGCTATAAGATGTGGGCAGTTCCTTTTTTGCCCACTCTTAGACTCCTAGGGAGCAACCCCAGCTTCAGAACCCACTACTGCTCTGGGCAGTGAAGTAACCTACCAATAGGCAGAGCACTAGATATAGGGCAAGTGAGGTCTTAGTATGTCCTGGTGCAAAATTTGGTAAGGAACAGATTGTGGGGAAACTTGTGACTGGGCTCTACCCTTGGTGTCCTGAAATTGCTGAGTCCTGAAGGGCAGAGAGTTGGTTTTTCATTACTCTATTCCAGATATTTAGCATGATGCCCAGCACATGGTAGAAGCCCAGTATGTATGTACTTAGAGCTCACCAAAATTAGGGATGATTTCCCTTCTGGATAGATTGGGACAGCTTACAGATCCTGGAGGAATGATAATGGGTAACCAAGGGTGTTGCTTTCTGTTAGTCAATTACCAAAAAAATACTGTCTATATTTAAGAAACAGGCTGATATCTGATGTGAGAAGGCGTAAGATATAAGAAGTGGGTATCAGCAAGGATAGTATATGTTTAGAAAGACATTTAGACATTTAAATTTACCCTTAGGACACACTGCTTCACTGATTTTTAAGTAAGATCAGCCTATCAGATATAATTTAACTTTTTATTTTTAAAGACAAAATTTTTTTTAACCTTCATTTGACACAGTGGTTTAAGAAGTCCTAGGAAGGTGTACCTGGTTATTTTGTCATTGGAAGTTTTTTTAACTTTCAGAAAGTAGTCCTAGTAAACCAAATGTAAGCCTCTGAATAAGATATTGTCTGCCATTATAGCCAAATGACAAGAGTTAAAAACCCTGGCTTTTCATGGTGTTTTTTGAATGACGTGTTTTAAACAAAAACCCAGCTAGAGAAAGGACAAAGAGTAAACTAATAAGATCTAAAACTATAAGGAAAAGAGTGAAAGATCAGAAGAATTCTCATTAAAATATTTCATTTTTGTCCCCTGAACACAAACTAGTAATGGTGGTTGGCTCCAGGAAAGGGAACTGGGAAGTTAGGGCTTCTGTGGTTCTCTTCACTACATAATCCCTTTCTGTCTGTTAAACTTTGTAGTACATTCATTTATAATCTTTCAGAAATTAATTAAAAATAAAAACACAACAGCTTCCTATGAGAAAGAGGGAATAATTGCAGTAACTTGTCTTTCAAAAATAGTATCCTGCTCTGATGTTGATGTGTTGACCCATCCCACTTGGTTTTGCTGATGTAATTACTTTCCAATGAAGTTTATTTCACAGATGCAGATGCCAAATTTTAATCCAGGATATGCTGTATAGAAGAGTATGTTCTACATTTACAACATCCCATTTAGCTTTTTAATAGTCAATAGTCTAAACATTTAATTTATAAAGCCAAGAACTGCTTTAATGTAATACTCTGCTTCTGTATCCCTGAAGCAAGTCTGAAAAGTGTCAGGTTGCCAGGCCTTGCCCAGACCACGGTCTATTGATTATTGACCTTGAAATTAGTTCCTTAAAAGAACTTGAAATTTTTCATGCTTGGTTTTAGGATCGGCGCTTTCTTTGATTTGCCTAAGACTGAAGGGCTCTAAGTAACAATATCTTTGGTGGTAAATAAAAAGTTGTAACTTTAGTTAAAACCCTGACTGGCACACGGTATCTTGTATTAGATCAGGGTTGAGTCCTCTTGCAAGGAAGAGGAATTGATAATCATGTTGGCTATTCATCTCCAGTAGAGTGTAAAGTAAAATTACTGAGGCGAAAAAAAAGGCCTATTTCTTATGCCTGTGTTTAATTTTGTTTTCCCTAATTCGTGTAGTTCAGACTTCCATCTTTACTTCCTTTGCCTGATGATAAGTGTGCAATAGTGCATTCCACAGAGCAGTATGCAAATATGATTTGTTCACTTATTTCTCTATATTTGGTGCAGCTTTGCTTCCTGAGGATAAGAAGAAGCTGGTTTTCTACTCATTTACATAACAGGCAATACAATATGATATGTGAGACAGAACGAAGAATTTGAGGTCAGAAGAGCCAAGTTCTCATCTAGCGTTTCTACAACCTTAGATGGCTGGCCTTGAACGAGTCTCAATTGAGTTGTAGATTTTTTTTTATCTGCGCATTTGAGTACAACCCCCCTCACATCACAAGAAGCTGTGGAGTTTTAAGGAGAGCCGTGTGAGGCAACACTTTGTAAACACTGAAGTGTGATCACCGTCAGTTCTATTTATTCCCATTTGTAAGTGTTACTGGCAGATCCTATGGTTTCAGAGAAACTTGGCTTTCATTGGAATGATGAGACAAACTACCGAAACTAATGCCATGTGGGAAGTAAAACCAAACACCTTCCTGGAGCTCAGTTTCTATCCTTCCAATTAAGCAAGGAGAGGATTGAACTTCAATCGCTGAGATTTTTAAAGTTCACCATATATTCTAGAAGATTCTCTTGATGTATACCCCATTCCCTTGGTTTTTCTTATACCTCACCTTTCTGTTCCATCTTCTTGACTAGTTCTTCCTCTTCTCTCCAACCTCTTAATATAGGCAGGCCTCTGGTCTCCGTCCGTGCCTCTTTTCTCCATACTCACTCCCTTGGTGACCTCATCCCACCTTGTTACTTTTTAAATACCATGTAAATTCTGAAATTTTCCAAACATTTTCCTGAAAACCAAATTCATATCCCAGTGCCTTCTCTACTTTGATATCTCCAACTGAATGTGTCCCCAGTATGAACTGATCTTTTCCCAAAACAACAACAAAAAAGAGCCATATCTACCTACAGCTGCACCCTTCCTTAACCTCCCACATCTTGCTCTCCCAAACTATGTTCTAGATATTTATTCATGCCCTTTTCCCTCCCCACCACAGCCAAATGGTAGAATCACATGGAAAAGAAATAAACATCTCATGATAACTTAAACATGTCATTCATTTCACTTATTTTAAAGTTGAGAACACAGGCCCAAATTCTCACAGCTGAGTTTCAAGGATTCTTGTTCTCTTGGCAAATAGCTGTGTGAGCTTTTGAGGGTGTGTGTGTGTATTTCCAGCACCATCCAGTGTAGTCATATATAAAGATGTAATAGCCCAAGCTGGCTCCAGGCAATAGGTACAATCAAATAATATACAGGTATTAGCCATGATTTTCCATTCAGCATTTTCGTTTTCTACCCAGTGAGCCATAATCTTCAGCTCTCAAGAGTGCTGTTATTTAAAACTTTGAATCATAAAGCTCTATCAAGCCTAGCAGCTGGAAGAAATGTTGCTGCCACATTGGTTCTGACCATGCACATCTCTTGAGACTCTTAAAACCAGATTCACAATGAAAGGCAGTACGGAAGGGCCAATTATTGTACTTACTTTTAGGTTAAAAAAATTATTTGTGCTAGCAGTGCAGTACCTTCTCTGCATTTTTACTCATAAATGTTGGCTTCTCTTAGTGGTGTCTTAGTGGGGCTAGTAAGTTCCCAGGTTCTTAGAAACAGGTTTTAGTATTGATGTTCTCTAAGCTAAGAAACATTGCCTAAAAGTATTTCCTAGAGCCTAAAAGAGTAAGGCAAGAAGAAACAAATTATCAAGGTAGAATGATCTTGCCTGATTATAAGTACTGTATTTAATTTTTCTGTATGTTGCTCACTCTAATTAAAAAATAAAAGTATAACTTGAGTGTCCATTCTTTTTAGGTGGCGATTCTCATCTTTGCATGCACATTGTCATCACCTTGGGTGCTTAAAAAACATAGATGCCTTGGTTCCACCCCCAGAGAGTCAGAGGTTTTAAAAGCTCCCCCAAGGATTCTAATGTGCAACCAAGAGTTGAGAATTCTTGTAAGCAACTTGAAAATACAGTAGACTCTTAGTTAACTGGCACCCATGGGGATCTGTAGATGCTGGGCAAATGTAAGAAGACTCTCCATTAACCACAACTCAAGCAACCAGCAAATGTATTTTTTGCCAGTTGCTTGATATTTTGCTGGTTGCTTGAGTTCCGGTTAATGGAGAGTCTACTGTATTTTGCAGATGTCTGTCCTAATTTTTGTTTTCTGGAAGAGACAAGAACCTCCTTGGAATTTTTCATATTTTTTTACCTATTTGTAGAAGAGATAAAAAACAATTTCCCCTAGGTTCTAAACATACTTTTCCAGAATCTAGAGCACTAGCTACATGCACATAGCCAGTTACCAGAGCATGGAGCAGATACATTTAATACTGCATTCAGTGTAGGAGGGTCTTATTAGTGTTCTCCCTTAATGTGTCTAAACCCTGGGACCATCTCAGTATCACCTGGCCAGTAAGTTGTAGGACTGAGATTCGAACCTTGATCTTTCTGAGCCCAAAACTTCTTTGTTTAATCACTAGGGCAATTTCTTGGGATTCACCAAAACCCATTTAATTTTCTTGCTAGGCACAGAGTTAGACTCCCTTTCCCAGCCTCCCTCAAAGTTAGGTGTAGCCATGTGACTGAGTTCTATAGACAGTGCAATGAAAACAGCAATAGCATATGCCACCTCCATGCCTGGTCTCTCCAGATCATCCTTTATTCTTTCTTCATCTTCTGACTACAAGTGAGGATCACCTTTGGATGGTCACTTGATAAATACCCACAGTATAATTCTACATGAAAAAGAAAAATAATGTTAAGGGAGAAATTGGGCAGTTTATCTGTTTGAATAGCCACTCCTACACAAATGTAACTACTGTGCATTAATGACTCAGTGGAAAGGAAAAGGCTGAGGATGATATGAAGAGGGGGAAACAATGGAGTAGAGATCCTGGGATATGGGATCCAGAGCACAAGGGGAAGTGTTAGTCTTGAACAGGTGAAAGGACACATCTTTGATTTTGATAGTTGGGAGGGAGGATGAAGCAAGTGTGGATGCAGGAGCTTTGGCAGGAAGTTAAAGCAAATTTTTTTCTGATAGCTTTAGTTATCTTTGTGATGTGTGAGATGAGGCAGGGTAGGTAGTTGAGGAGATGATATTTGAAAAAGCCCTTGTAAGAGAGTGGGAAGGAGATAATAGTAGTTAGTGCCAAGAAGTCATTAAGGATAAAAATCATGTGAATTTGTCATTGCAAAGACTTTTTCTTTTTTTTTCTTCAAAGACTTTTTCTTGTTCACTGCTATTTTAGTTCAGTGCTGAACATTGTGCCTGGGACATGGCAGATTTTGAATAAATGGTTGATTGCAGAATAAACGTAGTGACACTAAGAAAAGTGAGAGCTGTAAAATGGTGGCGTATGGACAGAGAGAGGGATTTTTAACTGACTATTCTGGAGTTAGAATGTTTCCAAGTACTGACAAATTTTATGTTGTGGCCCTGGGAGTAGGTGGTATCAGTGGAATGGAGGTGAAGTTCATTGCTATCGGGGAATACCTCAGGACTGAAATGCTAATGGCAAGGAGTAATCCTGGATTATTAGGGCATGAAGTAGAAGGTAAAACTGTCAACCATCTGTCAATCTTTAAAAATATAAAGGGATTGGTGCTGTAATAGGAAGAGGTAGAGTGGAGTATGTGGTATAGCCAGATGGTCTGAGCATCAGGGAAGAAGGAAATGCTGTTTGCCAGTGAAAGGGCAATGGTCTGGAAGTGACACTGGATCATGAGAAAAATGCTAACAAGCTCATGGCCATGTGTGTGTTGGCCGTAGGAAAAAAGGCCACAGAAGTCACATTATTCTCAGAGGAGAGCTGGGTTCTACAGAGGGCCAGGAGTTGAGACAAACATTCAGAGGACAAGAGATTATTCCTCAACAAAGTAACTGAGTGTCAATGGGAAGACTTTGGAAGGAGTTTGTAGATGTATCACTATCTCTTGCCATATTAATGCTTCTTAACAATCAACCACAAAGCCTCAGGAGTATACAATAGTAACTGTTTATTGCTCATGTTTCTGGAATCTGATGGGGATCATATCAGTAGCTCTAATGGTCTTGGTTGGGCTTACACATATGTCTCGGGGGTGGTAGCTAGCTGTCAGCTAATCTGTGCTGGCGTGACTCGGCTTTGTTCTGTGTATCTCTCATCTTCCTGAAACCAATAAACTAGCCTGAACATGGTCTTATCATAGTGATGACAGCAGACAAGAATGGGAACAAGTACAATTGCTCAGGTTCTTTTCAAATCTCTGCTTGGGTCATATTTGCTAACATCCTGTTGGTCCAAGCAAGTCACATAGCTAAGCTCAGAGTAAGTCATAAAGTTAAGGGGCAAAAGGTATGGTTGTAAGCAGAGAGAAAGAATTGGGTTCATTTTTGTAATCTTCCACACTTTGGGGAAGTAGATAAGGAGAAGAATTTAAGAGATTAACTAGAAGGGTTTAAATCTAGGGCTGAGCAAAGATGACTTGTAAGTAAAACAGGTGTGGTGTATGACTGGTTCCAGTAGACCTCTGATGGATTGGGGGGCAATTTGAATCTTCTTAGGAAAAGTATTATCCATTTACTTTCTTGGCCTTACGTATAAATTGGGAGGTTAACATTTTTCAGATTGTTAATATTAAAATGAGGTAATAAGTTAAAAAACATCTTGTGAATGATGAACTTAAGATATGGGGTAGATGTGCATCTACCAGCTGACAGCTAGCTAATCCTCAGCATGTAAATCCAGGCAAGATCACAAGAGCCACATGGAGGAATTGGGGCCAGATTGCCACACAGATGTTTCAAACCCCTACCAGTACTTCAGTGGCTCCAGTTACAGGTCTCCTAAAAAAAATAGTCTTCCTTTATCATTTGGAGACTATCAAACTGAGTAGCTTTTGCCCCTGGAGTGGATGACATGGATGATTCTGATATCAGACCACACAGAAGAGATCCTAAAGCATAGCTCCTCTAGAGGGCAGTGTCCTCTACCCAGCACCTGTTAAGTCTTGTGGCTGCAGTAGAATTTCATAGCTCTTTGAGAAAACCTGCTTAAAATCCTCTCAGCTAGAACCTGGAAAACGAGCCAGCCTGACTCCAGAGTAGGTTGCTTTAGGATGACTCTCTGACCTCCTTTGACCATATGTGAACTTCTGTACTGATTAGTGAAGGCTTCTCAGATGCAGGCATCTAGACCCTTGCCTCCTCCTGGGAGGTGTCCAGAAACAAAGTTTATTGGGATTAATCTCAAGAACTCTTTCCATGCCCCTTTCCAATGGCCATCTTAAGGCAAGGAGAACTGTATTAGTAAATGCACTTTCAGGAGTGTTTTACAGGTCTCAAGCCAGGTATGCAAATGACTTCTGGAGTGATCCTGGTCCCATCTATGAGGACCGATTAGTGACTGAATAAGGCTACAAAAGAACTGCACCAAATGTGGCCTTTTCCTCCTGGGAAGCTTTGCAGTACCAATTCTGTTTCTTTTCATTTCTTCTTCTTTTTTTAATCTGTAGTCTCTTTTACTGAACAGGGAAGGTGTCTTTAACCTATGTATGGTATGGCCAGGTGCAAAGTGACCATCTGTGGAAGCTTCCATATGAATGTCATGCATCTTAAATGTTAATAGCACAATAAATATTCTATCTGCATGTAAGATTTTATTTTCTTTATTGCTCTACATTTCATCTCAGATCTGTATTAGAGCCATTCACTAGGGTATATTTAGTTTTGTTTTGTAAAACTGGCATATGGGATATGTCTAAAAACAGACATGTAATGAGAAATTTCTGCTTATTTATTTTAGAAATCAGTAATGTAGCTTACTATTGGCCAAGTGTTGACAATGTGGATTCCTACTGTGAAGTTATAAATGTTGACCAGAAGCCAACTTGTTTACAAATTTGCTGGAACAGAGATATATTACAGAAACTTGGCAAATGGTTTCAGAAGCTCAAAAATGATAAACAGCCTGTTCTCTGCTTATTTGTTTAAGGAAATGCCTCTGCCACTAAGCATTGGTGCCTGGAGCAGGATTTATCAGAATTACGGTAGGGAATTGTCATTCCAGTGTCCAGAGGGGTTAGAAACAATGATTGCAACACTAGTGAGATGCTGAAGTGTTGACCAAAGTGGCTGCTTTGGTCAGGGCTCTTATAACTCAAAATGGGGAATCCTTCTCTCCCTGAGGTACCATCCTCTGCTCAGATTACCGGCGCTGATCTATCTTGACTTGGGCCTGCAGTTTTTTCTTCTTCCTAAATTATGTATCCCATTGCTGCCCCTGCCTGCTTTTCTAGACTACCAGTCTAGTGACTTTCTTGGGATATGAGGCTAGCAGCAGGGAGAGAGCTGTTAACATTTAGAGATATCAGGAGTACCTCCTCTGACCTAAGGAAATTAGTACAATGTGTGGGATATTTCACATTTTCATAGCCATTTTTAATGGCCAACAAGTTTTAGGTCTTAAATTGTCTTTGGGTTTGGGCTAAGTAGTATAGATACAGTGAAGAACTAATTATGCCATGTACTTCAAATGCTTTTTCCCTTTGATATTTTTGTTTTCTTTTACAAGAAATTCCACCACGACTTGTTCAATGGAAATATAATGTGAAATATTATGTATTATTTATTTTTCATACTATCTTTGAAATTCAGAGTATATTTTACACTTAAAGTTAAAGCACATATCATCTTGCATTAGTCAGATTTCAAGTGCTCAGTAGCCACTGTGGCTAGTGGTTACTATAATGGACATCTCAGACCTATAGCATTAAGAGGGTAATATGATACAATGTGGAGAATCTTCTACATTGGTTGTCCTATTTTTGTTGTTGTTAGCACCATTGTTTTGATTACATTTGGGGCAATACACTTGAAGTGCTTAAATTACATTCATAATTATCACACTGTTCACTTGATTACTCTTCAGCTCCCTGTTATTTTTTTGAGTAGCCTTGAAGGAGAACTTGTGGAGAACCACTGCTGTTTCTGAAAAGAGCTTTGGAATAGCATAGCTAAGCAGAAAGATTCAGCCTAAGTGTAATGGAAGCCAGTGTTTATGTGGCTGCATATATACAATGAAAGACCCATCATTTTACTCACTTCTCTTAAGAAAAAGGACAGGAGGTGTGATACTCAGAGCTAAAATACCTAAGAGCATTAGAGCTTGTTACAGCTAATGTTGTTCTGACCTGAGGGCCCCCAATGCCCAGAAGTATAGCTAGCATTGCATGTGTATGTAGGACTTTCAGAAATGAGGCCTTCTCACAGTCTTTTTCCCCCCAGATATTTTTTCATCTTTAGGTCTCTGCTCAATTTAGTATTTTTTCTTCTACAATGATAGAGTAGCTTTCCAGCCTTGTCTATAAAATCTAAAAACCAGGTCATCATCTAAATGAGACTGTATTTCTTTCTTTATTTTTCTTCTTTTCCTTTTTTCTTTTTTTTTTCTCACAGGGAAGGGGAAGGGGAACTTTTGGAATTGGCCTAATTGTATAGTCATGGCCAGAATCAATTTGTCTTCCAGCTTATAATATTGTACTATCAAAGGTTTAGGATTCTTGTGGTTTTGCTTAAGAAGAAGAATGAAACATTTTTCAAAATTTAGAATGTTGCAAAGGAGAAAAGAACAAAAAGTGTTATTTTGCCATTTTAATTTAGTCATTGTATGCCTATTTACAATCCCAAATGTCCAAGTCAATTTAGAAAATGGTTGCGTCCTTCATCTAGTCTAAAAGTGTTGCCATTTATTATTTTGATTTGTGGCCCAATGCATACTTGTTTCTAGGGGGAAACAAATGTAATGGATATACCTGTCTGGTCTGTAGCTTTCTTAATATTAATGAGTTTTGAAAATCAACAAGCCATGGGCTTAAATGTGGTAAATTCCTCTCCTAACAAATACAGTAAACTCCATTAACCAGAACTCAGGGAACCATCACTCTCAAGCAAATGGCAAAAAAATCAAAGAAATAATACTACATTTATCTGGCATGGGTGCCAGTTAACTGAGAGTCTACTTACATTTATCTAGCATCTGCCAGTCCCCATAGGTGCCAGTTAACTGAGAGTCTACTGTATTATTTTAAATGAGGGTTTTTTTTATTAAGTTTAGTTTTCTATTTCCCATGGTAGGACTGGATTTACCTTTATCTAGACTCAAAGTTGAGCCAAATCGTGAGAACTATTCCACACTGGTATGTCTAGGTAAAGATTGTGGATATAATGATATCCTCAATATAATGTGACTTGAAACCCAAATGGCTAAAAATGGGGATCAAATATATGTAGGGTATTTTGAGTATAGCTCTGCTATACTGGTGTAATTATTATGTTATGTGCACTATATACCTTTAGACCATTGAGGAGCTAACATGTCTTTCTTTTTTAATCCCTTTTATTTTTTTTCTTTCAGCCTTTACAGCTGTGTTTTTGCTATGGTCTAGGATAGATTTAGATTATCTTTTTATTTCCAGTCCCCTTGAGAAGACTCCTGCAATATAGCACCACAGTGGTACACAAATGACCCATCTGTGATGACAAGTGAATACTGCTCATGTCCACATCTGCACAGTGCAAGAGCAGAAGTAGAGTACCAAGCACTGGAAAAACCTTGAATAACAGCCTTTTGGCCTGTGCTGCCCCTTTAAACATTTCTTCGGAACACAGTGGGGCAGGTAGATTTTTTTCACTTTAAATTAGATAATAAATTATCAGTTTGCTAGAATTCTGCATTATTCATAAGTACAATAATATTTTAACATGAATTGCTTTTATTTTCTTAATTTTTAATCTACCAAACTTGAAAGTAGGTATTTTCCATCCAAATATCTAAACATTAGTTATTATTTCTTTTTTATTCTGGCATCTCAGATTAAAAATAGAGTGATGGAGTTTTGAGACATCTCATCTCATCTATTGCTCCCCTAATTTGGGAGATGTAGATTGAAGAAAGAGCAGTTCCCACTTTTGGCTCTCTGGCCCATTCATTATACCTTAGTATAAAGTTGAATGTATTTAATTAAACTCTTATGTTATGACATTACTTCTCTAGGACAATGCTTTCAACAGGTATAAAGCTTCCAAAGGCTTTGTCAGCTCTGATAAATTTTTTATATATTTCATGCAATTATATTTGTAGGTCTTATGGCTATGTCAAACTATGGAGAAGACACATTATTTAAAGAACAATCTTTAGTGGATTTGTTCTGAAATTATACCTGCCTTAATTGGGGTGAATTGCTCACTTTCTAAGTGTGCTAACACCATTAAGGTTTCAACAGTATGGCATTCTAAAGTCACCTTAGACAATTGGTCTTTATTTTGTACCTGTAGCAATGACAATACTAATTAGTAAAATTCCACTGGACAGAATTGTATGATTCAAACTTAGTATTTATTTATTCGGTTTGAATAAAACTCTCTACGCCCAGCTGCCCTCAAAATCAGTGGATGTTAGCCCTTTTAAGAAAATTTTATTTCTTAGCAACTGTGTTACAAGATATTCTAAAAAGTAGAAGCATTAAAATACTAAGTTTGAGCTAGGAGCAGAGAATTGTGTTAAAAAGTAGAAGGAGAGTTCATTTCAACTACTAATTCTGTTGAGCTACTGTACCCTGATGAGTTCCTTTCTGGGTACCAGCTGGAAAATGGAAGTGAGGGTTTTGGATCTTTGGCCCTCTGGCACTTAATTAATCATGGAAAAAGTTGATGTCCAGTTTGACTCCATAACTTAATGCTGTAATATTCATTGACTGTCCCTTGTCAGCATTATACTCTCAGGAAGTTATCTCTACCAAGTGTTACACATGTGAATATCTACAAAATAACTTATCAGGGAGGGAACATTTTAAGGCTTGAATATTGAGTGATGATTTCATTATTGTTATCACTATTAATGAGAAAAAAAATTTGCTCTAGTATTCATTATATAAATCAGACCAATAACTGATAAAGAGGAAGAAATATGAGCTATAGGAGGGTAAACCTTAGGAGGATAAGCAGTCACACAAGGAGACAAGACAAGAGGTCATTTGGTCCTCTTTTTTTTTTTTTGGTTTTTTTTTTTTTTGGTTTTTTTTGTTTGTTTGTTTGTTTTTTGACTTACAAGTCTCTTCTGCCATTTCCAGAATCAAAGAGCATTCAACCTCCAGAGATGGGAAACATATTAACCCAAGTAGTCTAAGGCAATGTTGTATAGGTTTATATACAAAAACATTTTCTTAAATATGCTTTCTTGAAACATCTATCCTTTTGGTCTTCATTTTACTTTGGGGAGCAAAGCAGAATAAGTTTTTTTATATTTGCATGTAATAAGCTTTCAGATTTTTAAATATATTCATAATATTTTTTCTCATGCTAAGGTCAACTCAATTTGAACTATTTGTTTGGGAGAAGATTTTAGTTTTTCTGGTAAGAAGCCAATGGCCTAACTCATTCAACAATCAGATGGTTATAGGGTACATACTTTGAATAAAGCTTTATACAGTTATGTAATGCTTGAATTTGGCCTGAAGGGAAAGGTAATAATAAAAGCTATGTATACAAATGATGGTTACAAAGTGGACCACAAAACTAGTACTGTTAGAGATGCTAATAAGTTGAATTTTTAAAGGAACCTCTAAGTTTTCAGCAAAAACAAAAAATCATTACATCAGAAACATTTTCATTAACTGACTAGTATATTTACAGTGTTTGTTTAGGTAAAGACATAACTACTTCTTCAAGTAAACTAACTGGTTATCTTTATCATGATGATTTTCTTCAACACATTCACAGAGAAAGCACTTTCTTTAATTTTTTATCCATTTGTTATAGAATTTGAATTTTGATATTTTGTTCATGTCAATGTGAACTAATTATTGGGTTATACAGCTAATTGAGCATTTTTTATTTATGGATTAGTGCCATTTGGTTTCTTAATCTTTATTTTCCTTTTACATTTCCAAATGCTTTCTCAATTTAAATGAAGTAGATCATAGAAGGACTAATATTTTATTGACACAGCTCTTTGCAGCATCCAAATGGTCCTCCTAAAATTTTTTTACAGCCACTTAATGCCTTCTTAGATTGGGCAGGGGCATAGGAAAATTAAAACTCAGAAGTGCCAGAACTAGCATTTGAATCTCAGCTGTCCGATGTCTCTAAACCTCTGCTGCGTGTGTACCCAGGCTGATAAGAAGCTATGGTTAGGAGAGAACTGGGAAATGAGTCCTTCCCCTAGGAGGACACTTATCAAGGGCAAAGACCATAAGAGAAGCAGAATGTGGCCCATCAGGCGGGGCTGTAGCCCTGGTTCTGACTCCATGGTGAACTTCAAGGCAATGAACCCTGCCTCATCCTGGAACTTAAGTATCTGCTGACTGTACTCTATGCACTCTATTACTGTTGTTTCAGATCCACCCTCCTCTCCTTGTTGGACAGCAGCCTTAGATGTGTATTTGCAGGTATTTCTATGACTTATGACTTCCCTGTATGAAAATAAATGACATTTCTTCAACTCTGAAGGTTCGAAGAGGAAAGAGCTAAGACATTCAATGAAATAAACTTTCATTTAATTTTAAAGGAAACATACCCCCAAGATAGGCTAACTATATATTCTGTTTTATATGGGACAGAAAACAACGGTACTGTCCCACATGAAATGGTATGTAGACTGGGCTAAGCTCAAGGTGTCACTAGGCTGACCATGTGTACCCTTTGAAATGGGACAGTAACGTTGTTTTCTGTCCTGTTTAAAACAGTATACCTGATCAGCCTAAAACCTAGTTTGAATTTTCTACTTTAACTTGAGGGGGGAGCAGTTTTCTAAAAGAGGCTAAAAGGCCTTTTCAGGAAGAAAAATGTTGTAGAATTTCTCTTCTATTACACATTGGCAAGACTTTTGGGGACAGAGACAAGGTCATGAAAGGATCTAGTTTCTTTATTATTTCCATTTCCTGAGGAAGATGATGTGGGTCTCTGGTGAAATTGCTTATAAAATAGATGCTGTTTCCCATTGTCCATTGAGGAGGATTAATGATATTTCTTTTTTAGAAATGTCCTTGCCAGAAGAGAAGAAAAATAAAGCAAGCTTTGCAATAATCTGAAATAGTGATGCTGATTCTTAATGTTTATTGAACACTAACTATATGCCTGTACTGTGTAATTTCTCATTTAGTCTTTAACACAACCTTGTGAAAAAGGTAGTAATCTTATCTTCACTTAACAGATAAGGAAACTGAGACAGAGAATAAGTAAGTTGCCCAAAGTACCACAACAGTAAACTGCGGAGTGGGACTCACCCCTTTTCCAAAACTGTTACAATAGCTGTGTGGGCCCTTCCAGAAGAGGTGGGTTGTGGGTCTGTGTGACCACCCATTGCAAACTTCAGTGGGGTAGATTCCATGAAGGCCTCAGTTTATGAATAGTAACCCATGGTATTCCTATTTCTAGCAAAGGATTTAATTACACATTTTCAGATAAAACTTTAAAATTCCTTACTGGCAGCTCCACTTACTTATAAGCACTTGCTAATTAAGAAAAGATGTTTTTACAAAATTTGCATGTGTTGTTCCCTAGCCTCAGACAGTGCACATTTGAGCCAAATAGTGCAAAAACCTCTGGCTGTTGATAATTAGGATACCTTAAGTATATCTGCTCTCTCTACTCTTTAATAAGTCAAACCACTCAGCATTAGGACAAAATTTGTTTTTTCTTTTCCCTTGCTCAAATTGTTTTATAACCAATATTCTGACTTTGAGTTACTATTATTCTTTCTTTACACATAGAAAAACATTTAAAATTGCAAATTACCCTGTTCTACACAGTTGTCCCTGTTCATAGACAAATTTCTCCCACTCAGGATCATTGAGGCCACTAAGCAAATCCCCAAGTTAATTTTTGGCTGAGTATTGGCACAAAGAGTAGAACATTATGGAAAAAGTTGGAACTGTAGCCACAAGGCCTTCACATTGAGCAGAAGTGAAAGATCACACCAACAATACCGAACAGTGCTGAGGCACCTGGTGGGATGGGCCAGGCTGGAGAACCGCAGGCTTGAGGGCTAGGCAGGCATTTTTTCTAGTACATTGTCTAATAAAACTATGGTCCTATTGAAGAAACATCACAGGGCAAATTGTCAAGATGTCGCAAAGCATGTGGCTGTTAGAAGTTACTCCTTCATAATCCCAATTCTTTGTTGGATCCTAACTTTTCGAGAGGTTTTTCCTTAGCTGGCAACACTGCAAGTTCCTGTGTCCTGGTAGGATTTCATCTTACTGCTGTTTTTGGTGTCCTGCAAATTGGCCTTTGGGCCTTCTAACAGGACAGTTTCCTTCCTGTAAAATTCCCAAAGTGCTGTTTTTAATTCATATGATCTGTGAGTGCCCGTGAATACAGTTATTCTGATGTTACTTTAACCTCATGTACCATGGCGCATATTTGCTTCATCTAAGACGCCTTCCCCAGTTGACTTCCCCTTCACATGCTCAAGGCCATATCTAAGAGATATATAATCTTATGTCTTCGGTCCTAGACTTAGAAATGTCATAGTAGTCATTGCTTCATTTCCATTGTGGGTCCCTTGGGTGGCCCAGTTCAGCAGAATTTGATTTCCTTTCTGTGCTTAGTTATTGCTGGGGATGCTGAATTCACTTTTTTTGTTTTGTTTTGTTTTGTTTTTTCTCCCAGTGCCTCTTGAAACACAGCCATCTTTCCTCACAGGAGACCAAGCCCCAGCTGACAGGAAATCTTTCTGTGTGCACATGCACACAGCAGTTTGCCAGCAGGGATGGCTGCCAATGGTTTTCTCTAGTTGCAAGGAGTTTGTTTTCCCTGGATGGCAGTTCTGTGCCACACAGGTGGCCTCTGACACAGTGGGCTCCTCATTGACAGGAACTTCTTTGTGGAGAAGTGTCTCTGGTGTGTTTGTAGTTCCCACAGATATCTGTGACAGTTGAGTGATGCAAAAGAATGTTTTCATGATGTAGTGATTTTTGGTTTATTTTGAAGCAGAGGATGTGATAAGATTAGGGTATGCTATAGGCCCCTCAAGAGGTAATGGATTGCCCCAGCCCTAGAAGTGCTGGCTGGCTGTTACAGCAGACCTAGAGTCCCTGAGTTCCTCCCACCCTTGAATGGTTTGTTGAAGAAAACTGTTAAGGATTCTCTACTGTGTACCCTAACTCTGTAGGGCATGGCATGGCTCTCTGGCTAACTCTTTGAGGGGAAATAAAGGGGATCGGGGTGAAAAAGGTGAAGGAATAAAGACATACAAATTGGTCATTACAAAATAATCATGGGATATAAAGTAAAGCATAGAGAATATAGTCAATAATTTTGCAACAACTATGTGTAGTTCCAGGTGGGTACTAGACTAATCAAAGGGATCACTGCATAAATTATATAAATATCTAATGACTATAACTGAAAAAAAAGAAATAAATAATGAAATTGTATTGACTTACCACCTTAATGGTGGGGTGCTCTCTGTCTCAAAACACAAAGCAGGCCCTCTTGGGTGCAATCTGATTGCTACCTATAAACAGCTTTTAAAATAGAGTAGAAAATACCAGAACACATATTTATAGTAATGGTAATCATTGCTTTGAGAAACCATTGTTTAAGTGGTGTATATGGGGTTTCAGTATAAATCTTACTTCTTGTACAAATCGATCATGGTCAAGTCTGAAGCCCCTGAGTTGGAGGCTCCTATCTTCTGTCTTAGTCTGAAATTGCCTCACACCCCCATTAATTTGCTTTTGCAGTTGGCCTAGCTCCTGCTCTGCAAAGCCTCAATTGTGTGGAGCCCTCCTTAATTATATGAACCTGGGCCATAGCTTGGTCTTAAATTATCAAAGATAAAGTTATGAACACAGTGCACTTTCTGAGGCAAAGTATATACTCAAGGACTTAAGATTTTTTATGAGTTAAAACAAATTGGTTTCCTATTAATTCTCAGTTAATAAGAAAACTCAATGAACCCCAGCATGATACTTTGTAAGCATTTTGGTTAATTGACACTTACCCCTAGAGTGCAGGAGTTTAAAGAGACAGCAAGCAGAGACCTTCTGTGGGGAAAGGGCAGGCATTAGTGATGTTTCCTTTCATGCTTTAATAGGTGGGGGCTTCCTATTGTGCATGTAGAATGCATTTAGCTATCTATACAACACCCTTTGCTTAGCAAGCAAAAGAATTGTTCAAGCAAGCTCTTCCAAGCAACATCTAGAAAGTCTAATCAAAGGCATATTTAGTCTTTAGAAGGAGAATGAGATGAAACTAGTAGCAGTGACAATTTTTTGGACATTGATTGTTAGGCATGGACCTAAGTCAAGCTTGTTCAACCTGCAGTCCACGGGCTACATGCGGCCCAGGATGGCTTTGAATGTGGCCCAAAACAAATTCATAAACTTTTTTAAAACATTATGAAAATTATGCATGGACCTTTTTTAGCTCATCAGCTATCGTTAGTGTATTGTGTGTGTGGCCCAAGACAATTCTTCTTCCAAGGTGGTCCAGGGAAGCCAAAAGATTAGACACCCCTGGACTAAGTGATTTAGTTTACATCAGCGGTGCCCAACCTTTTAGCTTCCCTGGGCCACCTTGGAAGGAGAATTTTCTTGGGCCACATATAAAATATACTAACACAAATGATAGCTGAGTTAAAAAAGAGTCACCAAACAAACTCATAATGTTTTAATAACTTGTGTTGAACCACATTCAAAGATGTCCTGAGCAGCAGTTTGAACATGCCTGGTCTACATGATCTCATCTGGTCCTCTTAACAACCCTCTCAGGTAGGTATCATCATCCCCTTTTACAGAGAAGAAAAATGGGTCTTCAGGAAGTTAAGTAATTATCCAAGGTCTCTTGCCTGAGTGGTGCAGAAGGGATGCAAATGAGTCCAGCATGTTAGTTCAGCACTTGCATGCAGTGTTGTCTTGTTTGGTGATTATATATCCCCTCCTGCCTGGAATGTTCTTTCCTGCACAACCTCAGCTGTCAGGACATATTCCATCTGCCAGGCCGTAGTCTGGATGTTAACTTTTATGATGCCCTTTTTGCTTTCCCCAGTGAGAAGTGATTTCCTGTTCTCTGTAGCCATGTGACACATGGTTGTCCATCTTGTGGCATGTCACATTGTGCTGGTTATTGGTTTATTGTTGTCAGATGTGAATATTACCTGTTCTTGGGTTGCAAAACTCAGTGGATGGTTCTATTGCTGCTGCTTTGATTTTGATGAGGAGGTACTCACTGTCTTCATCAACAGGGTATGCTTTGGAAGTTTCAAGTTCAGGGTGTACCTCTCCTTCACCTTTGAGCAATGATTCTTGTCCTTGAGGGATGAAAATATTTTCCTTCACCTTCACAGTAATCACTAGGAAGTGATTTTTATATGAGGATCATTAATTTCCTGATTGTGATTGTATTTGTCAGAGTGATTATTTTAGAAACTTTGGCCATGAGTAAGATAGGCTTTTTGAAAATATATACACAAGAAAACCTCACAGCTTTTATTCTACAACAGATCTGTTTTTTTTGTTGTTGTAATATACCTTCGTGAGTTTTAAAAGGGGATGGGGAAAAATCCAGGAGGTATAGAGTAAGATTAAAATATGCTGATATCAAAATTAGATTTTTATTGCATTTAAAAAGTCTGAAGGTAATTGGAACTTCGTTTACCAGGATTGGCTGTCTAGGATGCCTTTCTTATGGAGAAAGGGAGCCTTCCATTTACTGACACCCTGCTCTGTGATGGGCTCCACATTTCTACTTCTCTTGGCTTCCACCCCACCTACTTTGAAAACTCATAAATAGTATAACAGCAAAATAGGGGCACAAATGGGCATTCCCACAATTCCATCTTATCACTGTTTTTACATTTATGGAAACAGGCTCAATGAGGTGCTGTTCAAGTTTACAATAGTCCCCATCTGATAAAGTTTGACTTGGAATCCAGACCCACCTTACCCCAAGGTAGGCTGACCAGATGTACTGTTTTAAATTGGACAGAAAACAGCAATAATGTCTCATTTCAAATGGTATGTATAGTCAGCCTACTGACACCTTGAATTTAGTCCAATGAGACTAGGCTGACCATACATATTGTTTGAAATGGGACAATACCATTGTTTGGTCAGTATGTCTGGTCAGCCTACCACAAGGCTCTTTGTCCACAGCATTTGCTGTTCAAGGAGAAGCCCTGGAATTTTCTATGTGGGATAAGAGATATACTTTTTCATTTAGTGTCTCCTGAATGTCTCCCTACACCCCTCCTTTTGCCAAGGCTGACTGGATTAAATCATTTACACTTAGAGATGAATTGCTGTTATATTGACTATTAAGAATACAGTAGACTCTCGGTTAAATGGTACCCATGGGGATTGGTAGATGCCAGATAAATGTAAGTAGAGTCTCCATTAACTGGAACTCAAGTAACCAGCCCTCTTAAGCAACAAGCAAAATCTCAAGCAACCGGCAAAAAAATCATTTTGCCGGTTGCTTGAGAGTGCTGGTTACTTGAGTTCCACTTAATGGAGAGTCTACTGTATTTTTCTCTCTTAAAATGCTAAAATTTAATTTAATATGGCTTTCAAAGTGAAATTTCAGGGACTCTGACATTTATATATGAGGGAAATATTAGAGAAAAACCACATATCTATACTTCTTAAGTGATGTTAAATAAGAGACATCTGCCCATGAGTTGAGGCTGATTATTCTTTGGAGGTTAAATAGCAGCAGTGAGCAATACATTTATTGAGTACTTTCTAGATTTTGGGCATGGTACTAAGCACTTTAGGCATATTTTATTTAATCCTCACAATACCTCCACAAAATAAGTATGGTATCCCCACTGGACCCATGAGATAAGGAGGCTTTGCCCAAGGTCACCCACAAAGTTAGGTAGTCATGGGAGCTAGGTTTTTAGTCTGTTCAGATGAAAGGCAAAGTTCATGTTCAGTCTCTGTGCTATTGGATTTGTGCATAAGTTCTTGACCTTGGAGAAAAGTGTGCAAACTTCTAGTGAGAGGTTCCAAGTATGTTTGCAGCATGATGATGCTCAGAGGGCAGCTCCCTCTCTACTGTCTGCATTTCCTAAGAGAGGTTTTGAACTTTCTCAAGTCAAAGTTTTGTTTTTTTTTATTTCAGATGTTTGTTTAGAGTTGAAGAACAAAAAATTGCACAAAACTAGTAATGTAGCTGCCCTTGTGAAGGCATGTACAGTAGACTCTCAGGTAACTGGCATCTATGGGGATCAGTAGGTTCCAGATAAATGTAAGTAGACTCTTCATTAACCAGAACTCAAATAACTGGAACTCTCAAGCAAATAGCAAAAAAGTTTAGCCAGTTGCTTGAGAGTACTGGTTGTTTGAGTTCCGGTTAACGGAGAGCCTATCATACTTTGTTCTTAACTTATTGAACCCAACTTCTGCCTTATTTTTACCTTCAGGATGACACTGATGGAGTTAACTGTGAGGAGAGTCCAAAAACCCTCTCTGAAAGAGGTAGCAGTCCTCTGTCCAGCTCTACCTAACAGCAGAGCTCTCTCTGTGATACCACTTCCTCGGTGTACTTTTCAGAGTGCTTTCCCATTTTGTTTCAGAGTATTTCCCATTTTGTCCCCAAGGGGCAAATATTATCTTCATTTTATAGATCGAGGGTGGGAAGCTCAGATCAAAAATGGCAAAGGTAGGATGTAAAGGGAGAGGTTAAAAAAGGAACAGAAAAGAAAAATGCTTTCCCCCTGGACCATCTCCTTTAGTCTTTTGGAAAGCCCTGTTACCATTTTATCTTGGGATTTGTGAGGTCCACTAGTTGCCACCTTGTACTGCTACTGCTCCTTCATTTTCATTGCAATGTATAAAATACTGGCTTCCACTAGTTATGAAGAGTCCTCCTCCTTTTACAGTAGGTATTTGTCACATTTCTTCTTGAAAGCCATTAGCAGTTTCTTTTGTTCTCTCTCTGGCATGCTCTGGTATGTGCATTTGTTTTGCAAGAGTTAATTTGTAACTTGTGTTCAACCCTGTGTACAGTGACTCCTGGGTGATTAAAGGGAACACATTTCAAGGTTATAGGTACCATTAAATTGGGCAGCTATGACGAGGACATCTCAAGACTAAACTTAAGATTCAGGGTGATGATGTCTGATAGAAGTCAGCAGAAAGATGTTGAATAAAGGCAAATACACAGTACCATCATGGGAGGTGAAAGTCACCCAATTTATCAGTGGATATTTATAGGACAATTACACTTTAATCATCATGGTGCTAAGTGCCGTGGTGGACTCAGAAAAGACTGGGAGATCATCTCTAATTTCCACCTATAATCTATTTGGTGAGTTAAGACCTAAAACATGAAACAATAAGAAAAAAATAAGCATCTCATTGTAAGTACAAACAGTGGCTTTTGTAATTTAGGGAGCATGCTCTGAGAAATTGGCTTCAGTGCAGCAAACAGTGGAAATATAAAGTTTCAATTAGATACCACCTCTGGCCTAAGAAGCCTCTACTGAGAAGATGTACATGTAAATGATCACTCATATGTGTGATATAAAATAAAAAGCAGCAAATGAAGAAACAAAACAAACAAACAAACAAATTCATAGATGCAGACAACAGAAGGGTGGTTACCAGAGGCAAAGATGGTAAAAGGGGTCAAATATATGGTGACAGAAGGAGACTAGACTGGGTGGTGAACACACAATGCAATATACAGATGTATTATAGAATTGTATACTTGGAACTTATATAATATTAACCAATGTTACCAAATAAATTTAATTTAAAAATTTAAAACATATAGGGTAATCATGTAATGGAAATGGATATAAAAGTAGGCATCTGGAGGCAGTGGTTAAAAGCATAGACCAAAACAATATTGCTTGGGTTCAAATCCTGACTCAGCCACTTACTGATCATGTGATCTTGAACAGCTTATTTAACTACTTTGTATCTCTGTCTCCTTACCTGTAAAATTGGGAGTAATAATAGTATCCTCATGAAAGGTAGGATTGTTACATGAATTAACTAACTAATACACACGCGCGCCCCCTGCCACAAACACACAGACATGTACACACATAAGAGTTCCTAGTACATGGCAATGCTATGTAAAATGGTGGTGAAGAGCAGTACAGAAGGGGAAGAAAAACTGTCCTAGAAAAGGATAGGATGAAGATAAGGGAAAGTTGTTCAATGGGTTCTTACCACAGGGTCTTAAAATGTCCAGGGCATGTCCAAGCAGACAATAAGTAAAGACAAAATGGCCTGATGGGATGCAGGGAGCTGCAGCTGGTTGGGTATTGTTGCAACATCAGATTGAGGGTAGGGGATTTAAATTTTAGTAGGAAACATGACCCAAGATGGGATGTAAAGGATGCATAGAATAATAATTAGGGGGAAGAAATACTTACAGGTTGGCAAAAATGTATCAGCAAAGGTAGGGAATTGAGGCCATTTGTTCAAACAAATATAAAAGAATATGCAAAAAAAGGTCAGAAGAGGGACATGCCAGCAATGTTGTTAGTTGTTAACATTCAGGGGAAAGTACTTAATACTAAAACATGGAGTTGAGATTTAGCCTGTAATAAACTAGAGTTTCTCAGATTTTACTAAGGAAAGCAAAATTGTGGGGATAGAAGCTAGGCATGAAAGGAAAGAAATCAGTGACAAGAGGACAAGGCATGCGTTGAGGAGGGAAAATTGAGAATTTAAATTTTGCTTTGGTGGTAATGAATGAAAGATGATGAGAAGGAAGGGCAAAAAAGGCTGGTATTTGTGCTATAAAAGACTAACAGGGTAACTCGCCAGAGTTCATAGCACCCTGTGAATGCTCTGTGCTTCTCCCACTTCAACAGTATGAATTTCGCTCTTAGTGTAGGATGAATGGCTCCAGTGAGTGTAATCAAATTAGTGGAGCTCAAATTCCCCCCTCTTCCCAAACTGTGCTGACCTCAGTGAACTATGCACAAGAGAGAAATTTTGATTCAATAGTGTGATGTATAGGTTAAAATTATTCTGAGTCACCTGTTTTGGGGCGCATTTTGCTGAGAAGTGCTGATGCTTCTGACCTTGAGTTTAAGAAACAGCATTGTTGCTCTTGTGACAATCTGTGGTGGTAAATCTTTACTTCAGACTTTTGTGACCAAATAGTAGTGGTCAGAAATGGGGAGAAGACACACTAATGTCAAAATAAATATACATTATACTGTAGCTTGGTTTTTCAGTAATTTAACAAGTGTCCCTTTTGATTTGTATCTTTAGCATTTCCTTAATGATTTTTGAATTTCAGAATAAATGAAATATTGTCACTAGTAACAGTCCTGACAAATCTACTTGTGTTCCCCAAAAACTCTCTGTAATAGAAATTGTTTAAAGGCCTTTAAAGGGGACACTGTGAAGACTTTGAAAGAGTACTTATGGGTGAATGAATTACTTGGATTCTAACATTGCCTCTGTCTCTACACTAGCTGTGTGATCTCAGGCAAATATTTTGCTTCTCTAGGCCTCAGTCTTCACATTTGTGAAATTGTGAGGGTTGGACTAGGTGATGGTATTGATTAAAAAAAGTAGCTAATATTGATTGCTTCTGCTGCATCAGGAAATATTCCAAGTACTTTATACGTGTTAACTCACTTAATTCTCCCATTAAACCTATCATGGAGGTACTGTCATCACTGAACCAATGTAGATGAGGGAAAGGCACACACATGTGGTAATTAGTAAGGTTTCCCGGGTGGTAAGTGGTGTAGACTTGATTATTCTAACCCAAGAAGACTGTCCCTGAGCCTGTTCTCATGGCCTTTGCTGCTTCCTGCCTCTCACAATCTCCCTGCTGACAGTGGATGACTTCTATAGTAGCATCCAGTCGGGATTTAGGAAATATAATGACATCAGTATTTCTAGTGAAGTCATTATACTCATCTGTACTCATACTCTGACGACATGAGGATGAGCCCACTCAGGCTGCTAATTGCTCCTGTGATGTGTGAGATTTCTTGAGGTGGCTAGGGTGGGAATGGAGGGTCCTTGGTTCCCAGGAGCTTCTAGTCCTGCTACTCTAGGAGCCCATTGTTGCCTGGCTGGAACTGATCCCCTTGATCAAGGTCCCTACAGAGTAATCCTAAAGCAGACCTGCAGACGAAGGAGATGACAAACTTGGAACCTCTTCTAAGAGCTCAATTTAAAACAACTTATCAGGGATTTGCAAGTGAATTAAAACAGGCTTTTTCTTTAGAAGGCAAAAATGGCTGTGCAGAAAGTAAGGAGACGGGTATTCTCTAGCTGCAAAGCAATATGGTCTATTTTTCCTAAAAGCCAAGGCAGACCTCTGGATGCGTAATTGCCTAGATGCTTAACAGAATAAAAGACTCCCAAGAGGCAGTTCAGAACATAAAAGGATTCTAAACAGTACAGATTATTGGTAGCATTCATGACAATGGAAATATTTGGAAGAGCTTAATAGTAACAATATTCATAATAAAATAGCAATGGCATAATCAGTTTTTGGTTAATATTTCCTGCTTACCAGGCCTGAATGGTTGCTGAGTATATCAGAAATATTATCTTTTTAACATTACATCAACCTTATGAAATAATAAAGTAGAGCCACTGTACACATAAAGAACATGGAAATGTAGGATTATTTTGTTGTTGTTGTTGTTTAGGGGGGCAGTGTCTGCCCAATTTATGTTTAAGTTAGAGTACTTCTTGTCAATCACCTGGCAGTGAGTTACTGACCTAGCAAGTTCTAGACTTTTATTGGTCAAACAGACCTAAAACTTTGATTTTTAACCTAGTAATAGTTGACATACTTCCTAATGAATCCTGTAAAGATTTTAAAACTTTAGAAAAAAAGTCTTCCAGCAAAAAGTAGAGATATGGTACTATAGAGCTTTTGCTATAATATCATTTGCATTACATGTTCACTAAAGAAAGGCAAAGCTGCAGGATTCTGTAGCCAATAGGATGTGGCTGTGGCTCTGATTAGTAAATTTTGTTTGGCAATTTGGCTCATATGAATTAATGTGAATAGCCGTGGGATTTTGTGGAGGTGGCATTTGTTTCCCTTCTTTCCCTGAGGTGGCAGTGGAACAGAGTAGAAAGATCGAGAGAGATGGGTGCATGTAAAACAGGGATTCTCAACAGGGTTTGTCAGAACAGATGAAATAGATGAATATAATTGGGTAAAGTATGTTCACTGTTATGGTTGTTTGGAACAGTTTTTGAAATTCCAAATAATCTTAAAGGAGGGCATGAACTTTTCTGTGCTTAACAAAAGGAATATAAGTTTAAAACTTAAGAAACTTAACTTTTGAGTGCATAATGACATGTGATATGTGCTATAATGATATGCATTCATGTGAAGTGAAATGTCCCTAAATTTTTAAAAATGTGTTATAAATTTTTAAAATTCTGCCTTTAAGCAAGAGAACAAGCATATGTACAATCTAGCAACTTCATTGCTTTCAGTTTTACTTCTGGGATAATTGTCTTCAGATTGCCAGAGACTGGTGGCTATGAGGGAGGAGGTTGTCTCAATTTTTGACCTTTCACTGAGGTCAGCACTTACATTCTCCTGTGCTCCACTTAGAAAGAATAGTGCTAATGTGTATATTGAAGATGAAAACATTCTGACTTTCAGGGAGCATTAAGGTGCTCTAGGGGAGAAGATCAGCATAGAAGTTTGGAAGGGGTTCACGGGGAGGTAAAGTACAGCATAGCAAATAGAGTAATTGATATGGTAATAACTATGTGTAGTACCAGGTGGGTACTACACTAATTGGGAGGGGAATCACTTTCTAAATTATGTAAATATCTAACCACTATGCTGTACACATGAAACTAATATAAAATAATATCTAATGTCAACTGTAATTGAAAACAATAAAAAAGAAGCAATTAAAATAAAAATAAAGAATTATCCTCATTGCTCTGTTCTAACATAGAAGTTTCAACAGATTGGTTTTGCTAGCTAGAGACCTTTAGTTAAACTCTATAAATTGTTCCCCCAGTTGGATATAAGGGAGAAAACACATACAGTTAATACATAAACCATTTCATAATAAATTTGTCCTGCCTTTCACTGAAATATGTTTTTGGCGACACAGAATTTTGTGTCACAGGATTCCGTTTTTTAACACTATTAACTTCTAGAAAGTATCAAATCTATTGAGAAGATAAGCATTTTTTGAGTGGGTGCTGTAGGTAGGGCACCATACTGGGTGCTACTGGAAATATAAAACACAACGGCTCAGTGCCCAACCTCAACTAGTTGCATGCTATTAAGATGACAAGATGGACACTGGCAAAGTTTCAAGACAGATGGAAAGTATGGTCTGCAAAGGACATAATTGTAGCAGTATTACTTGAATAAGTTTTATGTTTAACCCTTTGATGTTCAGTCTTTATTCTCAGGGTTTGAATATTGAAGAGCTCTGGACACTGGATATTAGGCTGGTATAGAGTCTTGTGGTTTGGGGCAGATGGTCAACTCTGATTCTTATGCATTTGGATGATGTTGATAAACTCACTTTTTAAGATAAGTTATAGTATAGGGAACCAGGGCAGGCAAAAGTTGGATACATAAAATAAAATGAATTAAACCAAGTATCAAAAAGCTACTTTGTAAAAGTTGCTGGTATGGTGTAGTAAAAAAGATGACCTGTGAGTCAAGTAATCAGGTTTTAGTTTTGTCTTGGTCACTTACAGACTGTGGAAGTTGGTTTAACACTTAATTTTCTCTGAACCTGCTTCTTCATTTTGCAAATGGGCATGCTGATTATGTAGGCCTCATGGGGTTATTAAGAGTACTAAATGGAATTTTATGAATGAAAATACTTTATAAACTGTAGGGCACATGAAAGATGTGAGATGATAATTTAATTTTACTTGTTATAAAATCCAAGGGCCATTTTCTTCCTCCTGCTCTCTTTAACGATTATATAGTAACATTTCTTTACTGATTCTTTTCTTGTTTGTGTTTTGAGGGAAGACCTCAATCAAGATAAAGATTATCTCCATCACCCCTTGTGCCACTCCCTGTTAGTCTTGTCCTCTCCGTGGATGGTCACTCTTATGATTTCTTTCACTATAGGTTACTTTAAGCTTTTGCAATTGAAATGTCTTAAGAATCATCAGATGCCACTGTTAGGTTATTTCCATTGGGTAGGGAGGGGCCCTAGTGCAGTCCCAAACTTGCTTGTTTTTTTATTTGCTATATCATATACTTAAAAATATTTTAATTAATATCCTAGATTTTGAAAAGTACTTGTTTCATATGTGCTTGAGCCTCAGGCTCTTTCTCATCCCCAGTGAACATGTTAACATAATGTGAAACAGTGTGACACTTTTGCCTGTACTGTCTTCTCCATGTTTATCCATTACTCTCCCAAGAGCCCAACCCTCATTTCCATGTCAGTGGAATCCCAACTGTAGCAGTAGAAGTTACTGTCTGCTGAGCTGGCAAGTCAAAGGAGAGGAAGTATTTAACCCAATGTGGTGAAAGGCTCAGTGTACGCCTGAGAATGTCCAAAGGATTCCGTCAACCCCACTGGGTTATTTACAAGAGAACTGCTTTGAATGGTCCTTAGAGTACAGTGAGTTCTGTAAGAGGCTGGTTACTTTAGGATAGTGTCTTTTTTGAGGTCACTTGATATCAAGCCTCACATGTGGTCAACGACTTGAGCCATGTTTGGGAAGGAGCTGAGGAAAGGATCTGTCCTGCCCCAAGTCACCCCAGTTAGGTAGCCTGGGCTTCCACTCCTATAATCTGGTTCTGACTATCAGAGTGGAGTTTCCCAAAGGCCTCTTCTGAGCAAAGGGCTTTGCTGGTGATGGGACAATCTCAAAAAGCAGTGACTTGGTCTTCCATCATAATTTTAATTTTTAATTTTTTTTTGGTTGATTCCATGAGTGGGGATCAAACCCAGGCCACAGCAGTGAGAGTGCCGAAGCCTTGCCAGTACTCCACCAGGGAACCCTCCATTGTAATTTTTTTGGTGCTGCACAGACTACAAAATATTTAAAGTAAGGCTGAAAAGATAGATGGCTTCATAGTCCCTCTCCCTTATACCATGAGGAAAGAGTTGACCAAGCCTCTCAGTGGCAGGTGATCAGTGGGTGGCCCTGCTCACAGTTTTCTCTGAGCATCTGCTCTAGCTCTTGCTGATAGGATAGGGTGTAGGAACATGGTCCTGTACCCATCACACACAGTTGCATCAGAGAGGTAACCTGACTTGAGATGGTCACCTCAGATTCCCTCCTTCACGAATGTCCAAGGCTGCTCATTAGTCTCTGTTGATATTTGAATTGAGAGGTGCTTCAGTGGGAGGCTTTTGTCATTGTGTAGAAACAGCTAGTTCACACAGATGGAGAAGAAGAATGTGGCAGATGTGAAAGAAAAGTACTACCCAGAGCCCTTGCTGTAGAAGAAGGAAAGGGTAGATTCCCAGGCTCCAGTCTTTGGGTACTAGCTGCTTATGCTTCCACCAAAGATGCCTGTGGCCCTCAGGAGACCTCCTTTTTGCTTGAGGTAATTTGTATGGCTTTCCCCTATAGCCATATGGTCCATGGTCATAAAACTTTCTGATTGAACAACACAAGGTAAAGTGAAGGAAGAATTGCTTAGCAAAAATAGCAATACTCATTGGTTTCATAAGTCAAAATATACCCATGATGCCTGCTGGTCCACCCTGCCACCAAGTCAGTGCAGTCCTGTGGTGACAGTCACTCATTGTGTGTGCCAGGACTTTGGCTGGCTCTTGGCTTTGAGTGCAAGCATATGATAAGATCTGGTGGCATCCCCTATGCCTAGGAAAAAGTGTCCTTGATCATTACCTTATATAGAGTACAGGGAGGGTGCAGCTGTTCTGGCCCTTTACATTCTCCTTTAAGGAGTGGTTAGTGGGCCAGTCACTATCAGTGAACACTGACAGGGAAGAGGGATTTTGCTCGTTGTTGAGAAGCCTAGTTTTCCAAAATAAATTGCTGATGATGACTTTCATGGAAGGAGGGGATTTACATTAGCAGCACCTGAATTAGTCTCACTTCCATTACCATATACAGTAGACTCTCCGTTAACTGGAACTCAAGCAAATGGCAAAATGTTGCTGGTTGCTTAAGAATGTTTATTGTTTGAGTTCCTGTTAACAGAGGGTCTACTTACATTTATCTGGCATCTAACAATCCCCATGGGTGCTGGTTAATAGAGAGTCTATTGTATTTGACCCCATTTACCCTCTTTATTTTAAGAAGCACTTAGACAGTATAAAGAAAACTGGGCTTCTCTTTGCATCACTCACCTATCTGGAAGATAGGTCTAGGGACTGGGTAATATTGGGCAAAGAGGACCTCAGCCCTAGGAGCTGCCCTGATTTGCCTGCACTGCTGCAGGAGGCAGAGAAGTTTGATGGTTTGGGAAACTGCCTTCAAGCCAGAAAGAGATGAATTTAACCTTGAGCTGTACCACTCATTAGCTTTCTGACTTTGAGCAAGTTACTGAACATTTCAAAGCCTCAGGTTTCAAAGCCTGTTTTTCATCTGCAAAACAGAGATTAAGAATAAATGTGGTGAAGCATACAGAAGCACAGTATAGCTCAATACATGCCATTTATCCCAGGCACGTACACAGTTAACTGTGTTTCCAGAGTGTGTCCTTAGTTTGTGAAGGACTGATTATATCCACCTCTAGGCTGTGGGGCAGTCAGGTAGGTCACCACTGCCTTAGCTGGCTACTCAGCCCATCACTTTGGGCCAAAGCTACTTTGAAAGTCAGATGATTCCACAGCTTCAAAGTGAGTTCTCTTCATGTATATTTCAGCCACAGTTTCTTGTTTTTCTTCTCTGGGCCAAACCCAGAGGACTACTTTAGTTTCCTAAACTTTCCTGAGAATATGCTACACTTTTCTGTTTGTATAAAATGTCAAGCTTTACTGATTCTTCAGATTGGCCCTTGTGTAGATTTGCATCTGCTGTTTGTGATTTAACATTTTTGGCTCATCCTGACATATATACATCTGGATATTTATCCCTTATACTGGTTTTTAAAGTATTAAGCTGTAGCTTAGAGCAGAACATGTTTCCATTTCTATAGATTTTCCTGCTTGAAAGGGGAAAAATAATGGGTAGCATTTTAAAATAATGACTATGGCTGCACATTTTATTTTTTAATTGTAGCAGTCAAATTCTCATGGTTGAGAGTCAGCCAGGATGGATGATACCAGCTTCTGAGCTTTACTTATAAAATACTTAGGAGTAGAGGACTGGGGAGAAAGAACTTTTTCTAAGTCAGGCTACTTAGGACGGCATTAAAGGAAGGCAGTGGTTGAGGGTCAGGGCCTTGAGTACCTATTCTGCCACTTAGTGGTATGACCTCAGATAAGTTTTACAGGGTTTTTAGAGATTGAATTAGAACATTGAAGCACTTAGCATAGTGCCCCAGCACATAGTAAGAGCCTACTCTTTCCACCATTGTACTTTTCTTTTTTAAGAGAAAAATCTTGCTGGTATGAGCAGTGCTCATTCTCCTAACCATCAATTACAGACCTCATGGAGTTATAGAATGTTAAAGCTTCGAATTATGTTTCCATTAGTGATGACGGATTAGACCGAATCGTTCCCAAGCTTTCTCATTTAGTCCCCCTTGTGGTCAAAGGCAGACATTTGTAAAACATTTTGCTGGATTAGAAATGAATTGGCCAAAGAACAGATTTTTACCGGAGTGCAACTGCCTGGGCCTTGTAAGAGTCAAGTTCACTCTTTGGTTTCCTTAGAGTACTACTAGTGATGATGCATCTCATGGCCTCCAAAGCTCACACTTGTTCACCTGCCTTTCATCTTGCATTCAATCATTTAACAGATATTTACTGAGCACTTACTAGGAGCAGGCATTCTTCTTGGTTTTAGGAATACATTAATAAAACAGGCAAAATTTCCTGCCCTCACAGAGCTTACATTCATTTTGTGGGAAAGACTAAGAAAGTAAATTAAATAGTGTTCAAAGGTGATAAATGTAGTAGAGAAAAATAAAGCAGGGAAGGGAAGAAGGAATGCTGTAAGGACAGGTTTCTACTTTTAAGTAGGGTTGTCAGGGTAGAGCTCATTGAGGAGCAGAGACTTGAAAAAAAAAAAAAAAGAGAGAAAGACAGCTCCCAGAAGTCCAGGCAGAGGGAAGAACAAGTGCAAAGTCCCTGAGGCAGGAACCAGGCTAGGACTGTTTGTGGGGACAGCAAAGAAGCCTGTGAGACTGTGAGTAAGCAAGCAGGAGAGCATGTGGAGGTCACATTAGAGGAATTTGCAAGGGGTGCAGGTCAAGTAGGGCCTTGCACGTCAGGATGAGAACATTGGCTTTAAGTCTGAGACATGGAATGTTGTGGAAGGGTTTTGAGCAAAGGATTAATATTATTGGACTTAGGTTTGAACAAAATCACCTAGACTGCTATGTTGAAAACAGCATGGAGGCATGGGGGAAGACAGGAAGAGATGGAGGCTTGGCCCAAGCGGTAGTGGTACAGATGACAAAGTATCCTATTTGTGCCTTTCTGAAGTGACTGACATACATGTATGTACATGTGTGTGTGTGTGTGTGTATGTGTATTTCACCAACATCACGTGTTACTTAAAGTTAATTGTTTCCTAAAATGCCCTATCAACATTAAACATCTCAATTTTCCCTATATGTATTATTGGTGGCAGTATCACTTGTATGTGCAGTGTGGATATTTGAATGTTCAGAAAGAAGTTAATTATTCACTAATAGAGTACATTTTCCCCCTAAATTATCTCAGGAGAAAGTTAGGACCACTGAAAGGAGAACATCACCTTACTGTTTGTGTAAAAATATTATTATTGAATACTGCATATATGTTTCTTCCACAGATTATTTTACTCGCTTAATAATCCATCCTCTTCTATTTGGGGTATTTTGAAGATGATAATTCTATATAGAAATTATACAAAGAAAATTGTCCCTTTTAATATATAATGAAACTAAATCTGTTCAACAGCATAATCATGAGAGAAATGTGTACTGCTCTGTCACAGCATGTAGGTTCATGTTTAGTAATTGTTAAGACCAGTTTATCCAGGTTAATTCCCACCTATAACTTCCAAGGATATCACCACTTTAAAGGAGCTGAATATGAATATGTGATCACAACTAAGGTTCATTTTGCATTTATTGAGCTCCCACTATATGCTCACTATAGGCACAGTGACTGGCTTTCAAATTAAAAGTTGAAAATCATAGTTAGACAAGCAGTGATTCTACTTAAAAACAAGTATTAGGACAGAATGTCTAAATGACATGTCTTAGAAATCAGGCACAGGATGTGGGTGAGGCTTTGGTGTTTACAAAAGAAGTAAAGGACCTTATTTCCTCCCACAAGCCTCTTCAAATCTTGATGTACACACAATTAACAATATGGGTCAGGATACATGTGTGGTCAGCAGAAACTTTCTGTCAGCACACACTAATAATACAGTTGTAACTCTTGTTTATAAGCTTTTGCTGACATAATCTTCTTTTAAAATATCTTTTCTTCTTAGTGTGGAATTTGATCCATCTTTTCACAGCTCTGGTCCAGTCCTATGTCACCGAGGAATGGCAGCAAAGGAAGTGGTTTCTCCCACAGCTCTTCCCACACTTGGTTGGCCACCTGGTAATGGCACTAAGGCTATTGGTGTGCCTGGTACTCACCCACCTTTGTGTGTGTTAACTGGTTCAACAAGTTTCATATATGAATGAGATCAATGGGGGTTCCATGGAGGAGGTGTGGCATAGAAGGAATCCCCCAAATATTAAGCATCTGTCACTTTAGCCACTACAGCTGTTCCTGATTTCTAAGTTCCTAAATCTCCTTGTAAGTGGCTTTGCTGGCCCCATTTCCTAATAGGCATTCACCTATATGCTGTCTATTTATATATCTGGGTCATCACTGAAACCAGAAGTATGAGCTACATCCAGACAGCCCTAACTTCTGGTTTGCTCACTTCTTCCTTTTATATGTTCTTGGCAACTTGAAGTTGGAGTAAAATACTCCCTATTAGTGTAAACCAAAAAACTAAGTCCTGTTTTCAACATTTTCAAAGAGAGCTGATCAACAATACTTAGAAATGAAAAGTAATGGCAGATACTCAGAATAAGTCATCCTTAAAAGTTCTCCCTGATACAATGGAACTGATACAGTTTCTCAATGTGCTAATAAGTGTGGAGTGGAAGTCTTTTTCTTCTGGGCCCTTTCTTTGGGAATTGTTGTTTTAACAGAGGGGAGACCTAAAGTCCACAATCTTTTAGGGTAATATACAGGAAATGAGAAACCAATTCGGGGCCATCCATTCTTTCTCATTTCCTAGTGAGATATATGGAGTTACTAATAACATGTTTGGAAATTCCCTTTGACTATTCATTAAATAATGTAATACAGTATAAGGTAGAACTGCTTGGGCCTCATTCAAAGGGGTTTAGTTATTTAAATAGTAAAAGGCTATTTTTAAAAAGTGCTCTTTATTATGATTTTAGCAGCTGTATGGCCCTGATTTTCTGTAATAGGCCTATTTCATATGTCTCTACCATATTCAGACCCAGTTTTTAATTCAGAAAGGACCGTCACCATATTGATCAATTTCACTTCCTGAGCTCTAGGCCATTAGCTATTATTCAGTTCCCAGTCAAGTGCTTGAGCCATTCCTCAGCTAGACTACCCAAGGCTGAGAACAAAGCCCAGCCAGCACGAGCCCTCAGTAAATGCTGTTGACCAGTGTGGTCTGCATACTAGCTAACAGTTGGGCTTGATCTTGGGCTTGATCTGAGAACCATTGGGTAATTCAAAGAAACACATAAAATTTGAGCACTGAAAGGGCTCCTGTGGATGTGACCAAATCTAGTCCAGTCATTTCACAGATGAAGAACTAAGGCACAGATATGCAGTATGACTGGTGCAAGCTGGTGGCTGGCTACACATTGAAGACATCTAGGAGAAGAAAGCATTGTTTGTTGGACGTAAAGCATTCTTGGAGCCATTTCCCATGAAATGATCAGTTGCTTCACTACACAAGTGAAGAAGACCCTGTGATGGTCCCACAGCCAGAGCTAGAATTCCTGACTTTTCATAGTGCCATTCAAAGCTCTTTTCATATTTTCCTATGTTCTATAAGACAATCTGCATTTCAGTCCCGGGCTTACATGGTCATTGATAAAATCCAAATAGAAGTTAGAATTTGTGTCAAATGACCTAGCTTCTGTAATTTGAATTCTGTGAATTGTCTATAGAATGAAATAATATTTAAATATAAAATATAACTTCAGTGGGCTTTACTGAGTACCTAAATAAAGTATACCATGTTTGGTCATTGCCATATTTGGGGTCAGTGAACTGTGCTGGGGTTTTGTTTCCTATAAATCTTTACAGGAGAAAAAAAGTCCCTTTACTTCCATATCTCCTACTTTTCCTATTGGCAGCTGTATTCATATACTTGTTCTGTATTCTTTTACTGTTCTCTGTTCTCTGGTGTTGTCTTCCCATGTTCTAATACCCATCTGCCTTAAGCCTTAGCCCTTGTACTTCCCACCATCCTCTACTTCTATTTCCTGAGACACATTGTTCCCTTAGCTATCACTTCTGGCCTCAGCCCTCTCCTGCATCATTCGTGAACTCCACTTCCACATCCACAACTGCGTTATGAACATGTTACCCATGTGGCCCTTGGTCACCTCAAACTCAACAGAAAATAGGGCCTTGACTAAGTGGTCTCTGGGTCTCCTATTGGTTCTCAAACTCAGTTTTAGCAAACCAGCATTTAAAATCATCTCAATTCTCTCCCTCTTCTCAACTTCCCTATCCATTTCTAATGATAGCACTAATCTCCCCACCATGTGAAGTGTATTTTCTTCTACGCATACATGTACACATGTTCCTACACATAAAAGTAAGGGACAAACGGATTGAATTGGATAACATTACTTGCCTAGAAAGAAACAGCTCAAAATGCTGGGGGAAGGCTCTACCTTCCGAATATTGTGGAAGGTTCCACCTGTTCACCAGTTGGAAAGACCAAGCGGCACTTGGAGTCCTTGCAAGTTCACGCTGGTGGGATCAGAGAAGTTGTGTCCAAAGTCTGAGCCCCAAACAAAGGCAGGGTGGGGAGATTTATAGCCTAGCATTTCCATAATAACAGCAGTTTCCCGCATGTGGGCTAGGGTTGGTGGGAACTGGGGCTCAGGGAGAAGAAGAACCAGGAAGAGACTTGGGGAGGGGCCGCGGTCCCAGACTAGGCTATTGGCCATGTTGGGAGGCAATATTTCTCTACAAAAGCATATGTCTTGTTGCTCTTAAGATAACAGTGTCATCCTCACAAAAATAAAAAAGTAAAGCTTGTTGTCATGCCAGTGAGCAGATGAATTTTTAGATGTCTGTGTAAAACTACAGTGCGTGACTTCCTGGGCATTTTTCCTTCCATCTCCCAGCAACCACTTGTCACCTTGGAAAACTGACTTCAAATTCAGAAATAAGCCAGCTTTCCTACTCCCAGTGCTGACAGTTTGTCAGTTACAGGGATGACATCATAAACTCTCTTGTGCTTATTTGCCCAATGGCACATCTATAAATATGTTTCAGAGTGAATAAGCATGTTAAGTTAGAGATTCAGATTTGTTGTATGTGAATGTTAGAGCTGCGGAAGCATTGAAAATCACATTTTTCCACTTCCTGAGCCTACTGAACAGGGAACTGAGGCCCAGAAAGTTTAGGTGATCTGCCCAAAGTCACACAACTCATCTCTGGCAAAACTGCAACTGAAGCCTAACCCCCAGCCCAGAGCTCCACCATTCCCCCTATCTTTTAAATATACTAAGTCCCTTTCTGCCACTCATCTGGAGTGATTTCTCCGCCTGCTAAATAAATAAATAAATAAATAAATAAATAAATAAATAATTTAAAATAAATTTTGGTTCTTAGTCTATTTTAAAACTTTAAGTATTTATACAAGTCATTCTTAATAAAATCTTAAGTTGTAAATATGACAGATTCACACTGTTTCTTCTTCAAATTTAAAGAAAAGACTGCAAGATTATAGAAGCTTCTGGTTTCTCTGCCTTTCTGGATGCTTTATCCACATGTACAAAATCAGATCAGAACATTGTGCAAAGACTACTAAGGCAAAAGATAGTTTCCTAGCTACTGTTCTTAAAAGTTAACTTCTGAGTACCCTGTGTTTTAATTATTGATGATAGGTATGGAGTTTCTGTGTCATGCATTCTCTCCTGAGTTATAGAATCATCTGGAGGGGTGGGGGAACAACTTTCCATATTACATCTGTGTATAGTTGCTGTGGGTGAATTAACCTGTAAACCTTTATGAATACTGAATTGTGGCCTTCACCTAAAATGCTATCTATTCTGCTGATATTTCTGCCTATGATTTCTTCTGTGTTTCTTTTGTCTGGCATTAGATCTTGTGCTTTATCTGTTATACATCTTCTTAAGACAGGGTATCTGTGAGAAAGCTTGCTCTTCTATAATTGAGTTTTCTATTGTCTTTATTTTTCAATTGTATAAGACATGGTTCATAAGCCCCACCTTCTACATGAACATATATACATTATTTTATTGATGACATGAGTTCATAATTAGTGTATCATGCAATTAAAGAAAAAAAGAATACATGGACTTTCCCCTGTCAGACCCAAACCTAGCATAGCCTTTTATGGGCATGAGAGGAGTTCCTGCAGTTTAATCAGAAAGTCTGTGGTATGTGTGTGGAAAAGGAAGTGGGCTCAAGGAAAATGTCTCTTGGCATGTGCAAAAGATGGAAGTGCAGTATCCTTTTCTCCTCTCTCAAGATCAGGACACTGCAAGGACAGTAGGGAGATTTCTCAGCATTGGCTGTGTTGACCTGGCAGGAACAAGGGAAATCATTTATCTCTGCTGTCTGCTCCCTAAATAGCCTCTTTAGAATGAAAATAAACCTCAGTAAGTCTCTTCCAGAGCACTTCACACACCCCTTGGTATATTGGCAAATGCGTTGTTTTCTTTCAACATAATTTTTAACTATCTATTTTTTTCATTAACAGTTGACTTTCAATGTAATTTTAAAGTAATGTGAACTATCACACAAAAGCTTTTTGAACTCTGATCTACCTTCCTTTTCTGATGCTACCATTATAGTTTTTTCAGCCTCCTCACCAAGCCCAAATCAAAAGTAAGTGAAGGCACTCTACAACCCAATACTCTAGACTCTCCATTAACCAAAACTCAAGCAACTGGCAAAATCTCAAAGCAACCCTAACCCTAACCCAGTTGGTTGCTTTGAGACTTTGCCAGTTGCTTGAGTTCTGGTTAATGGAGAATCTACTTACATTTATCCAACATCTACCAATCCCCATGAGTGCCTGTTATCTGAGAGTCTACTGTATTTTGAGCGGTGCTGTAAGCTTTGAGCCAACATGAGATGCTGGGAATAAACAGAGACCGAGAACCTCAGCCTGGCAACTGCTGGTGGGCACTGGGCCTTACCTCCTGGCTTGATGGTTGCTTGCCAGTGGTTGTGGTGGGAAAATCTAAGGTGGTGGTAGTGCCTTCACCAGACCACTTGTATTGTTTATCTATAGGCTCTGATCTGCCCCCTCCTCAGTCATACTATTGGCTGCTTGCTGATTGATGCTTCTGAAAAAGAAGCAAAACTTTCATCAGAAAGCTAAATCAGTGACACACTGATTGATTTAGAAATTTGAGGTCTTTCAGGAGCTCAGACACAGAGTTGCTTTGGTGAGCTCTGAACCTCCTCGTCACACCCAAAGGCAAAAGAGAGATATCAAAAGAACCCATCCCTTGCTTTTCTTGTGTGGGTTTGCAAAGGTACATGTATGGGTGAGTGTGTGTGTGTTGACAGGAACCAAAGGGAAAAATCATACAGATAACAATGATTTTTGTTTTTAGCTTGTTCTGTAATGCTTCTTATCCTTGGTAAGAAACATTATTATAGGAGGAAAAATGTGAGAAAGCACTAGTTTATTGTGTTGTATGGATCTTTAGCCCTTTGTTTATAGTTTTTTTCCCTTCAACTGGCATTTTTTTTCTAATATTCACCCCAAGTTCACCACCACTACCACCACCAAATATGGTTTTACTCACCTCAACCCAACCTTTTGTTCTCTGTTGTCTATTTAATCCTGTCTTCTTTGTCTTTAGCATTGTTGTTTCCCCAGATTACAATGCTTGCTCAGATAGGCATTATTACCATTTCAGATATAGCAGGTAGATGGCGAACATGAAACTTCTTTCCTCATGTGAAATCTATAATTGGCTGCTTATTCATTCATTCAACAGATACTACTGGACATTGACTTTGTGTAAGACACACAGCTTCCTCCCTCAAGCGATTCACAGTCTTTGATGTACATGGGAGTGGGGTAGGGCATAGTATGATTATGGCATACTACACAGTAAGTTCTGTTTAAGGATGCTGGGAGTAGTGGGTACAGTATACCATAAGAGTTTAAGATGCAGACAGGTAGTGATAGTAAGGATAAGAAATCTAGGTAATAAGATCAACATGAGCAAAGGTTGGGAAGTTGTAAAGTATGGGAAATGCATAGTGAAGAGCTCAGTTTTCCTGGAACTATTATACATAGAGAGTATTAAGAGTAGTGAGAGAATGTACAAAAATCAGTTGCATTTCTGTATACCAACAATGAAACTTCAGAAAAAGAAATGAGAAAAACAATACCTTTTCTGATTACAACAAAAACAATAAAATACCCAGGAATAAACTTAACAAAGAATGTGAGGGACTTACACACTGAAAGCTGTAAGACACTGATAAAAGAAATTGAAGAAGACACAAAGAAATAGAAAGATATTCCATGTTCATGGATCAGAAGAATCAACATAGTTAAAATGGCCATATATCCCAAAGCAATATACAGACTTAATGCAATTCCCATCAAAATCCCATAGACATTCTTTCAAAGAATAAATAAAAGAATAATCAGATTCTTTCAATCTATACTACAAAGCATCAATGATCAAGACAGCTTGGTTTTGGGAGAAACACAGACACACAGATCAATGGGACAGAATTGAACACCCAGAAATAAACTCACAAATATATAGACAGATAATTTTTGACAAAGGAGAGAAACATATACAATGAGGAAAAGAAAGCCTCTTCAGTAAATGGTGCTGGAAGAATTGGAAAACCACATGCAAAAGAATGAATCTGAACTGCAAACTGCCACCATATACCAAAATTAACTCAAAATGGCTTAAAGACCTTCACATAAGACCAGAAACAATAAATGCATAGGAGACAACATTGGTACTAAACTTACAGACGTTAGGCTTAAGGAGGACTTCATGAACCTGACCTCAAAGACAAGGGAAGTGAAAGCAAAAATAAATGAAGGGGACTATATCAAAATAAAAAGCTTCTGCTTAGCAAAAGAAACCATCAACAAATCAATGAGACAGCCAACCTAATGGGAGGAAATATTTGCAAACAACATATCTGATAAGGGGCTAATATCTAAAATATATAAAGAATTCATACAACTCAACAACAAAAATGCAAACAACCCAATTAAAAAAATGGCAGAGGACCTGAACAGACACTTCTCTCATGAACATATATGAATGGCCAACAGATACATGAAACAACGCTCAACTTCACTAGCTATTAGGGAAATGCAAATCAAAACCACAATGAGATATCACCTCACACCTGTGAGAATGACCATTATCAACAAGACAAGGAACAGTATAGAGGTTCCTCAAAAAACTAAGAATAGAGTTGCCACATGTCCTGACAATGTCCCTTCTGGGTACCCAAAAAACTTGAAAACCTCAGTCCACAAAGATATATTTACCCCAGTATTCATTGCAGCACTATTAATGGTGGCCAAGTCATAGAAACAGCTAAAGTGTCCTCTGATAAATGACTAGATAAAGAAGTTGTGGTACCTTTACACAATGAAATACTAGTCAACTATAAGAAAAGATGAAATAGGGCCATTTATGACAACATGATCTTAACATCATCATGCTAAACGAAATAAACCAGACAGAAAAAACCAAGAACTACATGATTCCACTAATGTGTGGAACATAAAATTGAAAACAATGAAGAAACAAAACTCATGGACACAGTCAATAATTTAGAAGTTACCTGAGGGTAAGTGGGGAGGGTCGGGGGAGAAGGGACAGGGACTCAAATATATGGTGATGGAAAGAGAACTGACGCTGGGTAATGAACACATAGACAATGCATCATAAAATTGTACACCTGGAACCTATGTAATTTTTACTAACCAATGTCTCCCCAATAAATTTAGCAATTAAAAAATGAGTAGTGAGAGAGATGAGGCTGAAGAGGTAGATTTTGTGTGTGCAAAAGTACTTGCATGTGTCCAGTTTGGGTTTTCAAACACACAGCTTGTCCATCAAGAATGTTTAAGTAGGAGAAGCCAAACATTGGAGAAGGCATTTTCTCTTTGAATTGGTCTTAGTTTCCTAGTACATGGATGCTGGAAGGGGACTACCTATCCCAGTCTCCATGTCATTCAGTGGAGGACTTCCTTAGAGGATGACCAATTTGGTCAAGGTCAAGATGTTGGATAGCTTTTCTCTCATGCAACATAGTGCTCCTGCTGTTGTCTTTGTGCCCATTGGCAGTCTTTAAGAGACACCCTCAAGGTCTGCAAAAGTAACCTTTTTGGAAAAAAACAAACAAAAAAAGGAATATTTGTGTGAAAAACATTATATGAACATTTTGAGAAGTTGATATTATAGGCTTTGTACTTTACATGAGAAGCGGTTTCATATACAAAGCAACGGTTATACTCGGAGAAATTATTTTTAGAAGGAGAAAAGGAATAAAAATGTCAATACTATTTGACTTAAATTCAGGATTTGTTTTAACTTTGACATAATTTATATATTTGTTATGGTAGTGAACTTTATAGAATCACTGGTCAAAGAAAAATATAAGATGATATCAGACTCTAACATTGGTCGGTAGTATATATTTTCATTAAAATAATCACATTCCAATAATGACTGGCAATAGTAATGTATAGAATGCAGCTGCTTAGTATATGTCTTAAGTGTTACTGAATCTTTGAGGACAGTCACATGAATATGCAAGCCTCTAGATGAGACTTACACTCAGCCTATATAAACCATGATTAGTTCAACTGATTTTTTGGTTTTCTTCAATACATTTTCATTGTGATGTTTACAGCTTTAGGCAGATAATGCTGGAGTGGGAAGTAGGGGAGAAAGTTTCTCTTTGATTCAATTTTAGGTTACCTCACAGTATTTACCTGTTGGAGAAGTTTTGTATTTGCCATTTGAAAGACTGTTTTATCAAATACAGTTTCTAGGACCCAGAGAAATTAAATGTGTTTGTTTGTCAATGAATATTAAGCAATTACTCTGTTTGTTGAGTAATAAAAGATAGCTTAGGCACTGCCCTTTCTACCTAATGTTCAGTACATTCTTCCCCGTAATAAGTACAGAGCTGAATCTTAAATTTTGATTCTAGTGGGTGAAGAGCATTTTATGTTTCCATCTGGAGGAGTATAGCAGAAGCTGTTCAAAGGAGGTACTTTCTTTAGCAACCAGCAGGTGTCAGCAGAGGATTTGGAACAGTTGGCAACATCTGTGTTCTTGGTTTTCTTAATTCACTAAGGCTATCTCCATTGGAAATTTTCAAAGGCAGTAGACCTTTACTGGGTCACCATCTCCCAAATAGTAGTGTCAAATACTTTCCCTTCAAGTTTGTATCACATCCATTTACCTTCGTCTCATAAAAGTAACATTTAATTCCTCAATCTTTTTCTGATTTAAAGCTTTCTATATCTTTCACAGTGGTGGTTCTACAAAGTAGACAGGCTATTGGTGTAAGGGTAGGGGTGGGGTAGGATCACCAAGTTTCTTTTATTTCCAATGAACCCTACACACACAAAGGTAGAGCCCACTCTTACCTGATATGGGGAAGATGCAGGGTACGGTAATTTTCCTGCACAGAGAAACGCTCTGATGGTGGAGCTTGATGGCACCAAACTTCAGAAGGACCTTTCAGGTATAAAAGAGAGAGGCCTTGGCATATTCAGTGGCCCAGCCATTTGGTTTCTCAAGTAGCATGTATATGGTGGTGTTCACTTACAGATGTTAAGGAATAGTGTTTTGATTGACAGGGGAAACTTGGTGAGGTGGGTATTAATTTGTAGTATACTGGTTTTCTCCAGTTTCTCATCTGGCCTCCTCACTTGAATGGGCAGACTGGACAAGGAACTGAGGCATTTGGTATGGGGACACTGGGTGATCAGGTGGGACCAACCTGGGGAAGGGTTCCCTTGGACACCCAGGTTTCTATGAGCCTCATAAGGTTTCAGAAGTGGTGGTATTTAGATGGCTGTTAGTTTGCATGTGTTGCTAAGGTCCTGGTAAACTGAAAGAGAGACCAGCTAGGAGATAGAGACACAAAGTCAACCATTGGCTTCAGCAGCTAGAGATGCAGGAGATGGAAAATAAGTTACAGCTTGCAGCCCCAAGTCTCTCCCCTGAAGTGAGGACTTCATTGATGCAAGAATCTAGAGTTTAGACATGCTATGTGGATTTCCTTTGGACTAATCAGCAGGGTTTGACAAATCACCTTACAGCTAATTCCAGGAATTATTTGGATTCTTCTGTTGTTCTATATTGAATAAAGTATTATAAATAAGGGAGTGAATCAATAGGGATTCAAAAATATTCTGAATGTTTTGCTTTTGTACAAGTTTTTGTGAAAATAGTCAAAGAAAATTACCTTATTCCTTAAAACATGTGGCATATCCTTGAACATACTTTATGCACACATGCCATTAAAGAGTATGGCTGATATTCTTACAGAGGTTATACCCAGTTTGGCATTGGGCAATGGCTCTCAGACCAGACCTGGAAAGGCTCTGAGACCTGTATTAGGATGTACTCTTTCAGCAGCTTAAAAAGTTCTTTGTTGTTGACTTGACTTCCAATTAATATAGTAACTGCACATGGGATTGAATAAGAAACAGATCAACTTGTACAAAATCAAAGTGTGTTCGCTCTGTGGTGGCTTTAGTTAATGGTCTCCAATGTTTCCCATGACTTTGGAGTCCTACAGCAGGTGCCATCTTGCTCAGAAACTCAAGCCTTCACATTCAGGCCACATTGCTCTGTATTGATTCTCAACTATCTCAGGAGCAGTTTCACACTCCCTTCTCCCCCTCCACTTTTCAGATCACTGGGGTGATCCTGCTGGCCGTTGGAGTCTGGGGCAAACTTACTCTGGGCACTTATATATCCCTTATCGCCGAGAACTCCACAAATGCTCCCTATGTGCTCATCGGAACTGGTACCACTATCGTCGTTTTTGGCCTGTTTGGATGCTTTGCTACATGCCGTGGTAGCCCGTGGATGCTGAAACTGGTGAGTATGTCACAACATAATACTGCTTTTTCAATTGCTTTTTGTAAAAATATAAATCACGGGGAAATGAAGTGGCTCTTCTTGAAGCCACAGAAAAGACCTTAATATTCATTGACTCTAATTTTAGTCCAGTCTCTTACATAATCTACCATTCAATCCGCTAGAGGGAAAAACAACCCCCAAACACACCGCCTGGCACACAAAAAAATCCAGTCCTGGTCCCTCGAGGTAGATGATGACAAAGCAGTGGCCAGCAGTTCCAATAGGCCATTTATATCCTCATAGCAAGACGCCTTGTTCCAGTTTTGAATTCTGTCTTAGAAATCTCTTCAAGCATATGATCTGCAGCTTTGGTGTGCAAGGCACCATCCCAATCATAAGCAGCCTTTCATCTCCAAGTTCCCACTGGAGAAATACTTTCTGCATCCTTGAACTTGGCATGCTTGGATGCATGGGCATGCTGTTCTCTAAAATTATATACCCTGGCTCAGTGCTATGGGAGCTGAGCTAAGCCAATGCTTCCCACTCAACAGAGAGTTGATGCAGTACCATGTATTGGCTACCAGTACAGTGCTGGGTGCCTTTGTTCTAATAGCACAGGTACAGCTGTGATGTTTCCCAAAGAGTATAGACAGACTGTTAAAAGGTTGTTACTGTCATTCTTAACTTTTGAGTGGACTAGTTGCCTAAGTCTCTACTCACTGCCTATGTTCTTCATTAATAAGAGTTAATGTTAAAGGATTTTATAGATAAAAGGTAGCAAGGGCCCCTCCCCAAAAGAAAATTTCGTCTAAAAGGATGTTTTTAGACATCTCATTCTATGAAAGTGGGAAGCAGATATTCTATCCGTACTGTGTTGCCTCTCCTTTCTTGTTTAGCTCTAGGTTGTAATAACATTTAATACCATCTAATGACAGATATGGGTATGAGGGTAATTGACTCCAAAGGAACTACCTTCCAAACTGGAACAGGTGAGTCTCTTTGTTGGCAATCTCTTAAAAGTTGTGGCTGATTCGGGCACGTTCTGATCTACAAACCATTCAGAAGGCTAATGCCATGGCCACTACCGATTCTTCCAGGTTGGTAGAAAAGCTGTAATGAGATCAGATTGAGCCACTTCTGGTACTGTCACCTGCCACTCCATGCTAACACCCTTATATTTCTTACAAGCACTAGGCTTTTTTTTTTCGATAATGTCATAGTCCTCAAGTTTGTATGCATGCTTAAATCAGTTGGGAAGCTTTTGGAAAACACCTTTGCCAGGGCTCCACTTACAACCAATTGAACAATACTCTATGGTGGTGAGGCTCTGGCATCACATTTTCTAAAAGCTTTCCAAGGCATTCTATTACACAGCCAGTGTTGAGAACCTCTTGTTTAGGACAGTGAGTAGCAAAGGGAGAATCAATTTCAGAGGCACAGAAAAGAAGGATTGACAAAAATCCATCTGTCCAAACAAGAAGTAGGGAGACCTGGTCATGAGACCTGACTGATTCTGACACTGACTTCAGTGGCAAGGATGTAACCTCTTTGGGCATTTGTCTTCATTTAGTAAAGAATGATATTGGACTAAATCACCAAGGTTTCTTCCAGCCCAAATAGTGTAACTGAAGTGGGGAAGAAGAGGGGGTACAACAATGGAATAGTTATTTCTGCCCTCTTTTGAAGATGGTTTCACACCACACTGTCCTTTTCTCCTGACACTGTGAGCTCACTAGCAGGTGAGCCTTTGGGGGAGTAGAGAAGTTTGGGGAGTTTTGTTTTGTTTTTAGTCTTTTAAAAACCTTCATTTATTCTTTTTACCTGCTAGATACTGTCCTGGGTACATACTACAGTTTATGTATTCCTCGCCACCACTGTGAACTGCAGGTTGTATTTTCATGTTATGGGATAGAGACTTTGAAGTTAAATAACCCGCCCAGGTTCACATGCTAATGTGGGGAGAGCTGGGATTGGATCCATATGCCAGGGCTGTCTGGAAAGTATCCAGTCAAGTAATATGAAAAATAGAGGCGTTTATGACTGAATTTTTTCCAGACAGCCCTCATATGTCTCTTTTCAGAGCCAGAATCATTTTTAGTATGGTATGTTCATTCAGAGAAAACTCAAACCCTACCACCTGTATTTATTAATAATGAAATCTCTTCCCAAGGCCTTCTAAAGGAGAAGGAGCTCTTCTCTGGAAGCTCCTAGAAGCAGGGACTTCTACAGACAGAAAATTGCTGATCTGGCTGACGAGGGCAGAAGCCATTTGGTTAATTTCCAGTCTAGAATTTTACAGTCATTACTTAACATCATTAATTGGAAAATAACTAAAAATAACTATTTCTACTTTATGGAGACCCAGAGAGACTGCTTCTTTTCTAAGAGTTAGTCCGAAGCAAGGCTAGGATTCAAACCTAGGAGGACTTCTGACTAGAGTCCAGTGTCCTTTCTTCCACCTGCCTCCTGACAATTACTGTCCCATGGGACTATCCGATGGAGTCTAGGCCTGGTGTAAGACTCTCTAAAACAAACTGTGCCTCTAATTGCATTTTGTACCACCTTGAGAGAGTAAAGTCTCGTACATAGGGCATTCTCCTCATAACTGTGTGTTTGATATTTTAATGGCTGTATATAGAGACTTTTATTAATATTGTTAAGATTTCAAATGAAACTAGCATGTTAAGCCAGTATTTCTTCCTTTTAATGTATGTACTACTAGCTGAGAAAAGTAAATTATGGTCCTGGGTACATATGTATGCTTTACAGGACATATGTACACTTTACAAGTAAGTCATCTGGCTACATGCAGTCAATCTAAATTCCACAGCATCATGTAAGGCCATTCCAAACATTGAGGAATGTTGATTTTCATTTTGAGATGAGAAGAAGCAAATTTTAAGGCATATGTCTTGTAAGAAAGGAATCAATTTCTTTCCTTTTATGTGCTTTTCAAATTCACAAAAATGAAAACGCTTCATGTCCAATAAGTATCATGTAATATCCCTGAACTTAGGCATGCACACTCACACACACAAACTCTACTTGGAAAGTATAGGTAGCATGAAATGAGTAAGAAACTCTAAGGATTTTAGATGTTGGAAAACACTGTTAGTCCATAACATAACATATTTGCTTTTTTGAAAGGCTATCAACTACATGTAGTTTGCAGACCAAGAGAGGCAAACAGTCCATGTGGCCACTGCTATAGGTGCTGGATTTGGGCCTGGCCACAATATCGAAGAAGAAGGTCAACCTGTGCACATTCTGGTCTTTCTATCAGGATGGGAGGGATACAATTACAGGGGAAGTGGGTTTGAAGCCATTTCATATGAGATGCTCAGAAGGAAACTGGAGGGCTTTGCACAAATGAAGAAAAGCAGCCGGTTCACCCCATCTGTTTTTGCACACCTGAAGGATCTGTTGTAAAAAAGAGAGGTTAGCCTGTTTCTTATACCTCCTGAAAATGGACCCAACACTAGCAAGTCAAAGTGACAAGTCGGAAGGCTATGAGCAAGGAACGGAAGTCTTTCCAGCAGTTGGAACAGTTACAAAACTGAATGAGCTACAAGGAGTGGGGTGGATGGGTGGGTGAAGGGAGTGGTCTCAGCTTGCAGGAGACCATAATGAGAAAGGTAGTTTGAAGGACTCCAGTCAGCGCAGAACTGTGTCCTGTCAGCTCCAGATGACTTTCTTGCTGAAGACTTCTAATGTTAAAAATAGCAGATACCTTATTGTAAAAGGCCCTTCCACAGTTCCCCTGGTTGAGCCTCACTGACAGGCATGATGCTAGTCCCTGGGTGAGCTCTCCTTGGCATCTAACCACAAAATGTTTATGCATATTAAACAGACACATTTCTGTATTGAGGCTCATGTAGGGAAATCTGAAGAAGAGTATTTTTAAAGTTTTCCTAAACTTTGGTAGGGAATATGAGTATTTGTCTAATTTCCCTGATGAGAAGTAACCTACCCCAAAGAAGTAGTCTTCTTAATCTTGATGTATCTACTTTTTCTTTGCCGACTTCATTTTCAGTATGCCATGTTTCTGTCACTGGTGTTCCTGGCTGAGCTGGTAGCTGGCATTTCAGGGTTCGTGTTTCGTCATGAGGTGCGTATACACCAGGTGGAGCACTCAGTTAAAGGGGCTTTGGGAGTAGGAATTTGTAAACCTTTTGAAATGTAAAAAGGCTAGTTGGCATCTCCAGTGGTATTGCTACATTCCAAATGTCATGTAATATGGGTGGAAATGCCTACAAAATTTTAAATGGAGGAATTTTGCCAAACTTGAAACCTTTGTTGTTGATCCTCACTGTTCCTTTATATAGCTGTTACATAAATTGATTCTCCACCTTGTTTTAAAGCAATGACCTTCAATAGAGATTAAATACTCCTGTTAAAATAGCCACTCCAGCAAAGTACAAGTGTGTATCTATATAACAGGATTGCTGAGATTGCAAACACAAGCCAAACTACTGTAGTTGTGGCCCAAAGACAAAGAACTAGATTTCCCCAAAGCGGCCTGTGCTAGCTTCTCTACTTTCCAGAGCCTCCAGAGTAAGGGAAAAGGGGAGAAGAAAATCATGATCCAAAACCCTTACAACTCTTTGTTTTTAATTTAGATATAAAACTTTGGATTTCTAAAGCTGTCCGAAAATAATTTTGTGACCAGAACTGCTAGTTTCAGGACACTGCCGGCTGTCCTGTGCCTTGTGTGGCCATCTTTCCATGTACTGGCACTAGGTATTCTAGACAATGGATAGATGCTAATACAGAGATAAGATGTTCTCATGCTGCCTGTAGCTACTTGTGGTATTACTTTTCAGATGTACATATTGATGGTAGGTTGCAAAATGTGTATGCTACAATAAAGTTCTAGTTCTAACTCCAAAATTTTAAATATCCATTATTTTAAACCCATTATTGTATTGTACCCTGTAAGGAGCAGTAAAGCCAGAAGTAGATGCTCATGTATTAGAATTTCAAAAGGAACAAAGTAGCAGGATATAGGTAGGAAACACACTGAAGTTGTGTTACTGTGGCTCTTGGAAGTTTGCCATCATTGGTCTCAGGCCCTGCTTTTGTGCTCCACTAAGTTTAGTTCCCAGGAAGCCTGCTTTATGCACTTCTGTCCCCTTTCCCTACTGCTGTGGTTTTTCCCTTTACCAGATATGGCATCTCAGATGCCAAGGGTGACTTCTAGAACCTATTTCACATGCAACCCACAACTGGAATTACATGCCCCGTTCTTATTCTCAGATGAGGTGAAATCTGATGACATCACAGCCTCAATAGTCCTAGAGATGCCTCCCTCACTGCATGTGAACTTCATGTACAACCTGGCTGGCTGCCACCTGAGTTCTTGTGACTGTGCTCTACGTAGTGGAAGTTCTCTTAATGGTTCCTGATACCTAGGGCCTGGATAACCTATTCCACCTAACGTCTTTTCATCTGCAACACTTAGGGGAGTGGTGGGGGTGGAGGTTGCAATGCCTCTCTTTGTTATGAGTACTGGTTTTGAGTTTGACTAAACAAACACACATAATGACAATAGGTGACATTTAGCACCATTTACTCACAAGCATATAGTAAAAGAAGTACAGCTTGCCAGAAGGGCAGCAGCAGATTGATTTCTTTATCAGGAGTCCTCAAAGTGGTCCAGAGTCCATTCTGTGTACACCCACCCACCCCAACAAACAACACGGGTGCAGTGAAATGAGAGGCACTGCTGGGTGCGGTAGCCACCTGGGCTTAGAAGCTCCATGCAACCAGTGTCTCTTTTTCTCTTGTAAGTGTCCCATAGACATAGCATTCAGTAGCTCAGCAAGGACCATGCCTAGTTAAGAGAGTCACCATATTTAGCCCTAAGCTTCCCACCAGGTCATTATTGCCATTTCCTGTCCTCCCAGTCCAAAGTAATTTCACCAGTCAGGGACAGTGTTACTGTAAGTCAGGTTGCCTGGTAATACCCCTGACCCTCCACCTTCAGTGGGTTTTCAGGGGAACAGAGCTTGAAAGTTAACCCAAGGTCAAATGTGTTCACAGAGAAGAAAGGGTTTTGTTAACCATTTATCAATAAGAAAAGGTCATGTTCTTTAAGCCTGTTTTTGTTTTTGTTTTTCCTTTAGTAAAAACAGATAAATTAAATTTGGTTTTTGCCCCATTACTGTATGCTAGAATAAGGATACATTTCAGGTCTAAATATCAGTCTTCCTGTCCTTTGTCATCCTTCTGAGTAAGGGCAGGAAAGTTAGTTATAGAAAATAGGCATTAATCAATTCAGAGATAGTAACTACAAAACCCAGGTTTAGCAACTCACTATCAAACCTCTTTTAGAAACTTCCCAGCCACTTCAGTGGGTCATTTAACAAGACTGGCTTCCTCTGGTTTAGGGGTAAGGGAAAAAATTTATTTTAAATTCCTGAGTTAATAAACCCCTTCCTGAATTTTCTGAGCTCTTTTGTCTCAGAAAATGGCATTCTGTCTCCCTGGCCTAAATTTATTCAAAGACTTTCAGAAGAGACTGTTTTGGGGTAGAAGTTGGTAAGAATCTGATTCGATTTGGGCTGCAGTGGACCAGAACTCCATTCTTCCTTGCCTTCTATAGATCAAGGACACCTTCTTGAGGACTTACACAGATGCCATGCAGAATTACAACGGCAATGATGAGAGGAGCCGGGCAGTGGACCACGTGCAGCGCAGCGTAAGTTCCAGAGGAGGAGATCAGGCTGGGAACTGCCTGCAAGGACTGGCCTTAGTCTTTTGGGCTGCTGGTGATGTCGGACCAAATAGCATTTGGTGTTAATTCCTATTCTCCAACTCTTGGTCCAGTTCCATTTCCAAGTGTTGACATGTCCAGTACATGTCCAGGGTCCAGTGATCCAGGTAATTAGTGTCAAGAAGCATCACTGCCTGTGGTTTGCTTGTCATTAGTAACGATTGTAAGCATCCCAAAGAAAGCTGGTTTGTCCTTGAAATCTGAAGCCTTGGGAAAGAAGTAGGCAGTGAGTGTATTATAGCCTTGCTTAGAGATGGTTCTCAAAAGCTGGTAGTCTGGAAATGGTATCTTTAGTCTGGGTGGAAAGCTTGAGTAAGCTGCGTTCACTGGCTTGAACAGTGCTATGGGGATGGAGAGTGGACCTAGAAGCAACTGAAGGTCTGTTAGGCATGTGAATGGCCCAGGCTTCTTGGTGCTTTACAGAGGACATGAGGGAAATACGAGGGCAGGCTGATACATTTTTGCTTCCACTGTAATATTTTTGTTACATGAGACACACCTGGATATAACCGGTTCTGTGTAGTCACGTGGTATCTCCCCTCCATCACTCTTGACCTCACACACACACAAACGCTTACATGTGTCACCCAGTGCGCATCGAAATGGAAGTGTTCGAACATTCGGTTCAAACACCGTGCTGTTATTGAATTCTTAGCAGCAGAAAAAGTTCTTCCTATTGACAGTCACAGACAAATACAAGCCATTTATGGCGATCAGTGTGTTCACTGAGTACAGTGAGATGCTGGGTAGGGCGGTTCAAACAAGGGGAAGAGGGGCAAGCAGATCTGAGTGACAGACCACGAAGTGGAAGGCCCATGACTGCAGTGATCAGCTTCATCAAGATCGCGTTGAAGAACTGATCCGCGAAAATCTTCCCATCAAACCAAAAGGAATCACTGGTGAATTGGGAATTTCTAAGGAGAAAACAGGATACATTATCAGTCTTCTTGGAGTCTGTAAAGTTTGTGCCAGGTGGGGACTGCTCCTGCTGCCTGATGACATGAAAGCTGAGAGTCCGCCTTTCTCGGGAACTCCTGGAACATTTTGAAAAAGAAGGTGAGGACTTCATAGAGAAGATCATTACAGGTGATGAAACTTGGGTCCATCATTACGACCCCAAGAACAACAGGCAGTCCATGGAATACCCCCACAAGGGATCACCTCAGCCAAAAAATTTCAAAACTCAGGC